>PYHW01009739.1:1842534-1883292 GCA_013186435.1 Turdus rufiventris | reverse complement strand
ATGCAGTAATTTTATCAGTCACACAGTGGGACTCAATGGCCATTAGCAGAAAATGACTGGCTGGAGGAAGGATGGGTTGTGAAAAGATGAAGAACAATGGCCTGCCTGGTTTCAGTGGATGGCCCATTAGCAGAATATCTCCCACAGAGATAAAGATCACTGCCCCCACCCTCAACAGATGGTGATAGAATAGATACCTTTTATCACACTCTGTATTGTAACCCAAGACAGTTGCCACACCCAGATGTGTGGCTTATAATCAGGTGAGGTTTATAGTTGTGAAATTACTGTAATAGAAGTACCCTATTAAAATTAGGTGAAAATGGTTGTTGTAATCTCTCTGCAGCTGTTGTGTTGTCATTTCTTTCAGTAATAACAAGATCCTGTCAGTGATGAGCCAGGTCTTTGTATTGTAGTATTTGTAGTATTTTGCAATGTGATAATTGTACAAAATGCTTTGTAGGTTTGACATCTTCAGATATGATGTGCATTTTCTGTCTCAGTTTTAAGATATCCTAAAGCAGTGCCTTGCATACATTAATCACATGAATCTTGTGTTGCTAAATCAGAACCTAAACAAACCTTAGTTCTCTAATATCCTTGGATTCTACTTTAGATGGAAAATTGTGCTTCAATGTGTTAATGCTTAAACGCAGTTAAAATTTTAAAAACCTGGAAAATAAAACTCAATGGAGATATATGTTTCTGATAGCCATATTTTTTTTTATAAAATTCACTGTCTGAAGTGGCTATTTAGAATTAGTTGGCAGCTAATTTTGATGGAGAGAATCATATTTACTTAGATTTGCATTTAATATGGTAGATTGAACTTGCAAGATATTCTTGAACTTGCAAGATATTCTGCCTCTCCTTTTTCCCCATCTTCTGATTTGACTTCTTCATAGTTCACATATTCAGTCATCAAGTGTGGGCAGAAAAAAAAATTTAACTACCTACATTTCTGGAGTACAATACTCTGTGAGCACAGTCGTGTGCCAACATGGCAGAACTGTACTATTAAATACCTGGCTCTTAAGTTTATCTGTTGCAGTTCCCTTAGATGGATTTAGTACATCTTGACCATCCATGGCAGATGTTTATATAAAATTCTCTCAACGGGCACACAGGCATGGATATTTCAGAGACTTATGGCTTAGTTAAACATTTTGATATCCCATATAAATCAGCTTTACTACTCTTTCTTTTCCTGGCTATTTCCCAGGATTTTCCCAAGGAAAATATCTGATTTGATGTTGTTCTTGTAATGCTTTTTATTATTGGAATATTGTTATTTTCCTTAGCCTTTTTTTACCTTCTATATCCCAATTATTCAGAGTTCTCTCAAAGGTTACTGTCATGAAAATCCATGCATACTGTTTTTCTGGACTCCATGCATTTTAGCTGCATCTCTTCCAGCCTGGTGCATATAGTAACTCAGGAGAGTTTTCAGCAGAGCAAAGTAGAAGAGAATAATTGTCTTCTGTTTCTTATGTAAAATGTTCCTTTTAGTACACAGCGTTCTCTCCATGACATTGACACAAATTAAGGATGTGATATAAATCTAAAAGTTGGAGATGCTTGTAATATTTTCCTTAGCTCTAATAATTGCAAATGAACCTTAAAATTAACATAAATTTCACCTGTGGGGAAAAAGGATATTTCTTTAGTTTTATAGTACTTTCTGTAACCTTGTAAGTTAATAGACAATTTCTTTCTGTTTTTCAGGGGTAGGAGTATTTTATTTGTTTTTAAGGTGAAGTTGGGAATGGGTAAAACGCATTGCTAAAATATTGTCACAGGATAAAAAAATGAATCTTTAGCTAAGTGATAGCCATTAAATATCTTTCCTCTCTCTGTAAGTTGGGCAAGAACTGTGCCACCTCTTAAATAGCAATCATGCTTCCACAATGAAATACTGATATGATTCAAGATTTTTTTTTGGGTGCTCAGGCACCTCTTTCTGTTACTTTTGTTCCATGTCAGAGAAGGATCCAATGAACAGTATAATTCCCTATTCCACAGAATCAATTAGGTTGGAAAAGACCTCTGAGATTGAGCCCAACCTATGATTGAATTACTCCATGTCAACTAGACCATGGCATGGAGTGCTATGACCAGTCTTTCCTCAAATACCTCTAGGGATAGTGAATCTACCACCTCCTTGGGCAGTCTATTCCAGTATCTAATCACACCTTCTGTGAAGAAATTCCTCCAAATGTCCAACCTAAACCTCCCCTAGCACAGCTTAAGACTATGTTGTCTTGTTCTGCTAGTTGTTACCTGGGGGAAGAGACCAGCCCCCACCTGGCTACAGCCTCTGTTCAGGTTGTTGTAGAGAGCAATAAGGTCTCTCCTGAGCCTCAGTTTCCCCAGCTCCCTCAGCCACTTCTCATAGGATTAGAGCTCCAAAACTGTTACCAGCTTCATTGCCCTTCTCTGGACTTGCTCCATCACCTCAGTGTTCTTCCTCAGTTGGGAATCCCAAAACTGAATACAGTATTCAAATGCAGCCTCACAGATGGCTGGTGCAGGGGAAAGAATTACTTCCCCGGTCCTGCTGGCCACACTGTTTCATGAAGGCCAAGGTGCCATTGGCCTTCTTAGCCACCTGGGCACCCTGCTGGCTGTGTTCAGCTGGGTATTGACCTGCACCTCTAGGATCTTTTCCACTGGGCCATTTCCTTTTGCATAAATCCACTTGAAATTTGCTTAGGATTCAACTTTCCAGTAGTAATACATACATTTTTTTGTGTTTGTGTGTGATTAGTAAAAAGTCTACATCCTGGGCACTGTTCTGTCTGGATAACGGAGCACATAGTTCATAGCATAAGAAACTAGGAGTGTTTATAAATTTATAACCATTCTACAATGGGAGTTGCTGAAGAATTCTTCTGTTTGCATGTCACCCATCAGTTTTGTTAACAAATACGGAATCTGTTAGAGGTGAAACATTCTTGTCTTACCCAGTTGTTAGCACAAGAGTATTTCTTACTTTGTAGTAATTTTTTTGCAGTATAAGCTGTTAAATCTTAGTAGCTGTAAATAGAAGCAAATGTATGTTCAGTGCAACATCTCTCTTCTTTGGTGTTCTGTTCTTCAGTGGTCCAAACACCCTCAGAGTAAGAGAGGTGATTTTCTTCTAATTTAACTGTAGGAAAACTACCATGGCTCAAAGACTAGTTAGGTGTTTGTCAGAAATGCCCTAAGCCCTTTAGTCTTAAAAATACTGGTGTTTAGCTTTATAGTGCACTAATGATGTATTTCAAAATGTTCTGATTTATCGCATTGATTTCATTACTTTAGGCTGAAAAGGACGCTGCCTGCACAGATCCATATTACTGCCTCTCTGACTTCATAGCACCACTGGATTCAGGAATTTCTGACTATTTAGGCCTCTTTGCTGTGGCCTGCTTTGGTGTAGATGATTTATGCAATGAATTTAGGAAACAGGATGATGAATACAACATCATAATGGTGAAGGCTCTTGGTGATCGGTTGGCAGAGGTATGAGGTTTATCATGTGTTTCCTTGCAACTTTCAGCAAACTTAGAGCCTCTTCAGTACAATGCAAGTGCGGGTAGCTATAACTGGGGACTTCAAGCTATAGCATGGTTTTTGAAATTATTATTATTATTATTATTATTATTATTATTATTATTATTATTATTATTATTATTTACCAGCAACTGGTGCTGGTAAAATCGCATAAGCTGCAGGAGCAATTCAGAAAAGCTGTTGCCCCCTTTGAGCTAGAGGGAAGATCATCTGCTAAAAGGAGCAGCAGCACGTGCTTGTATCGATCCTAGCTTGAAGGCAAGAATGATGTAGCCTTCCATAGGCAGATCTGGGCAAGACACCCAGATAGTGCTATAATGAAGTGTCTTTACCATAGGTTAATGAAGTTTGTCTTTTTGGATTACTTGTCCATGTCTTTACCTCTTTGAAGCAGGACAATCAAAAAGCTATCATCTACCAATAAGAGAACTAACTGAAATGCTTGAATTAGCATAGTGAGTGTTTCATGTGAATTTAAATTCTTTCAAATATCTCACCTATGTTAAGAGCTCTCTTAAAAATGAAAATGGGAATGTGAGAAAGCATCTATCATTGTTCATCTTAATCAAACAGCTATTGCATCAGTCTGTACAAAGTAAAAAAAAAAAAAAATTCATTCCATTCCAAGGCATTTGCTGAGGAGCTTCATGAAAGAGTTCGAAAGGAATTCTGGGCTTACAGTAGTAGTGAGCAGCTGGATCTTTCTGGCCTACGCAAAATTAAATATGAGGGAATTCGCCCTGCCCCTGGATATCCCAGCCAGCCTGACCATACAGAAAAACTCACCATGTGGAAACTTGCAAACATTGAGGAAACAACAGGTAACTCAGCTTTACTAAGATTCTTCAATTGCTTTTTATGTGAAATCAACATTCCAACCAAAGAACAAATTGCGTGTTGTAGAACTAAACTAAAGTGCTTCTGGGAATTGCTGTCTTTTCCTTTTTATTCCCATTTTTATTTTGCTTATTCAAGGAAGAATTTGCAAAGCACTGCCAGTGCTTTTGGTGGAGGAGTTGTGTCCCTAATTAGCTAATTGCATGCAAACAGGGTTCTGCTGCACAGAAAAAAATTCTGGCATCCTTACGATTGTAAGAAGACATTCCAGAGAAAAACAAAAAAGCCAATTCAGCAGAGTATTTCCTTGTCCACAGGAGCCTTGAGATGGTAATTCTTAAAAAGGGATTAATTCCATTTGTTTTCCTCTGATATTTTGCATGTCAGGTGTTTCACTGGTACTTTCACAATTCCAAAAATACCTTTCTTTACTTCAAAACCTCATTTACCATAATGTCCAAGCTTTTTCCTTCAAACCGTGGGGTTACTTTACAGTAATTGTAATGAAAGTCTACAGTATGCTTAAAGCTCTGAGGTTTTCTTAATGGTTAACAAATGAAAAAAGAATTTGGTTTTAGCTCATGGGGTTTTTTTGAGTTTGCTTGAAGCTGCCCAACATAAAAAAAAGTTTTGAATTCGTGCTTATTCTTAATTCAAATAATAAGAAAATCCTCATTCTCTTTTCCAGGAATTGGTCTAACAGAATCACTAGCAATGATACCTGCCTCTGCAGTTTCTGGCCTCTACTTTTCCAGTCCCAATTCCAAATACTTTGCTGTTGGCAAGATATGTAAAGATCAGGTAACTAACACTGTCAATTGTAGTAGTGTTACAGCATTCAAAATCATCTTATGAGCAGATGTTTCAAAAACTTTGTAAACATTTAAAGCTGGAGTTTCAAAATCTTCATGGCATTTTCTGGTCCCTTTACAGGTTGAAGATTATGCACTGAGAAAAAATTTGTCTGTGGCAGAGGTGGAGAAGTGGCTGGAACCCATTTTGGGATATGATACTGAGCAACTGTGATATTTGTGGGTGAACTTCCTTTTTTTATGGTTTATTTGCCAGAAGGAACAAGAAAGTTCTTCCCACTGGAAACAGCTTTCTCCCATCCACCTCAATAGCTTGTCTGATTGTCTTAAATTTTTAATCAAGGAACTTAATATTTCAAATCAAATCTGCCTGGTGCCCTTGGCTTGGGACCATGAATGTATTTAGTTTCTCAGTCACAGCAGCATACTTTTATTTATTTTCTATTTTTTCACAAGACTCTAGCAGAGAAGCCAGGTGTAGGGTGAGATGGGGAAGCTGCAAAGCCTTACTGTTCTCTGGAAGATTTTGAAATCAGGGGAAGAATTTCTCTTTCATGGCTGTGGATATGCATAGAACAGAATTTGACTTCAGTTGTTTTTGTGTGTTTTGGCAAGTCCAGGGACAGAAATATGATGCGTTTTTTCTGCAGAGCCACAAAACATTTTATACTGAGTGATCAAGAACAACTGAAGTACAACAGATCTCCTTTTTAAAAATCATCTGCTCAGTGTTTAATCTTGTGCTTGGGAACGCACATTGTTCTCAGTGGTAGAACTATCAGAGTAATACAATCTTCTGGAGTACTATCAGAGATCTGATTTCACAGGGTATTGTGAAATGGGATGACAGAGCCCAGGGAGTTGTCTGCTTTGTGCTTCCTCTTCCTTTCAGCCAGTCACAATCTGTCTATTCTGTATAAAGGGTACTGGCACTTCCTACCTTACAGTTAATGTTGTCAAGCTAATTCATAAATAAAAAATTACTTGTACATGAAAATTATGAGAGCAGCATGTTTGCTACTACAGACAGCCAGAAAGCTTGGAGCTTTTACAAACTTTTTAACCTTCTAGAAAACTGGGTTTTAAAAGCAAATAGTACTGTCATATGTAACAGTTAATATTGTAGATATATTCTTCAGATTTAACTGAGTGTGCTAATTGTTCATAGCTTCCAATAATCTCTGAAAAGTGCCTCAAGTATTATTTAAATGCTAATTTAGTAAAATATTATGACAGAACCCCCTCATTTTTTTGATCTCTAATTGTAAACAGAAGACCAATATTGTAAGGAAGATTTTCTTTTGATAGTATATTGCAATCTGTTAATAGCTGTGTAATTTTTGTAATGTCTTTATCTGACTTTATGCTAAAAGAATCATCTGTATCAACAGTTTAATAAAGATGGTGTTATCCAATTAGAATCCTTTAAATGGCAAGAATAAAATGTGTGCAATAATCTGAACAGATAATGTTAAAATTAATATGTGCATGTACCATGAACCTGAAATTATAGAAGCTGCTATGGGGTTTTTAAAGTAGTTGCATGGGTGTGTTCTTAACTGAACCTTTTAGAATGGCTCATCCTTTAATGACTTACAAAAATAATTTCTAAATGGATCTCCCCTCCCCCTGCCTCCCTTCACGTCAAGGGGCTTGTGACATGTCCTTGCTGAGCAGCTGATTTTTGTAGTGGGAATGTTTTCTCAGTAGAATAGTTGTTTAGACTGCCAAAAATATAGTAAGATGTTCTTAATATAAAAAATTATTTGTTCCTGAAATTCGTAGCATGTGAAAATTGAAATCCTTTCTGCTTTGTTTTTGTAATTGCACTTCTGCTGATCTATTTAATGCTTGGAATCTCTCCTCTCCGGCATTCTTCCATATTCTTACTTTTGGAAGCAGAGTGCCTTATTAGTCTGACAATTTGATTGTGTGAATGGAGTCAAAGTTTGACTTGCTCAGCTTGGTTTATTGATTTATTTTCCTGAAATCAGTGGCAGCCAGCTCAGTGAGTACAGCTGACAGCATGAGGTCCCCGCTGTCTAACAGTGGTGGTGTCACCTGGTGTACAGGCAGAGGGTTTCAAATGGTGTGCAGTTGCTTCAGCCCTTCACACATGGCATCACACATTGTGAAAATCTTCATGTTTGCCTGCAAAACTTGTTACTGGGAGAATCTAGAATAATTACTCCTTGTTATTATGCAAATATTTTTATCAAGGACAATTCCTTTTAAGCTTTGTTATTTTAAATTGTCAGTTGACATTTTGGATAAAACAAATTTTCATTCTTGTCTCCAGAACTAAGGTAAATTGTGAAGCAAAAGAGTCTCACAATTGTACCAGGTAAGACTATTTTACTTGAGAGACTGACAAGTTTAGAATGTGTTAGTAGTATTTAGAAAAGCACTGCAAAAATATTTTACAAAGGTTCTAGATATAAGAGATGATAGAAAACTTAGAATGCTTTGTAAACAAATCTGGTTTAGTTCTTGTGAGTTATTTACTTTGGATACTGATTTTTTTTCTTGTAAGTCAGGCCAGCAGCCTGGAGATTAAGTTTTGAGGCACATATATTTTATGACTGTCAGCAGGGAATACTACCCTTAAACCTGCCCCTTCATTACCAGGTCTGTTTCAATGCTGCTCTTACTCCTGGGAAGAATCTAGTGCAGCTTATTTTGTCATGAGGGGTTGCTATCGAGGTCAGGTAATTTATCAAAAAAACCCTCTAAAACTTGCTTTTTTTTTTTTCTTTTTTTTTTCTGTTGCAAAGATTTCTACAGTTTTTGTGAATCTTCTGCTTTCTTATTTAGCAATGTGAAAGTTAAACAGCCTTTCAGTTAATTTCTGCTTCTTCAAACACAAGTCATGTCCAGAAAATAAGGGGAATTAATAATAATATGATTATAAAATAATTAATAATATGATCAATAAATAAAAGGAGAGGCCTTTGAGGGCATTGCCTTTTCTAAAAGGATTTTTTTACTAATAATTGTGACATGGTTTCATTAATTTCCCTTTTTAAATCTTTGTCTGGTTTACCTAAGCGTCCCTTGAAAAAATGGATTGATTCAGTGTCTCAAAATGAAGAACAAGAAAAGAAGTAAGTTCATTAATTAGTTCAGGAGGGTGCTTTTCTTACAGAAACAGTAGCACATGTTCTCAGTCACTGGAGAAATGGATTCCCGTGCCCTCGATTTATCATGGCTTTATCAGGGCAAAGCCTGTTTAGCTCTGCTACAAAGTTCTTTCATTTGATTGTCAGGCTTCTGTAGGTGCCAATTTGCAAATGAAGATGCACTGTGAACAGAATGCAAACATGTCTACCCTGCTTTCACACAGCATTTGTAAACTGTCCAGCTAAAGGCAGAACTGAAAAGCCAGTGGAGTTCGCCCCCATGTTTGTTCTAATAATACCACCATGGCTGAATATTGTGAGTTTCTGACCATGCCACGTGCCCGATATAAATAGCTGTGCAAAGGAGACTTCAGCTGAGATTACCAAACTTGGTGTTTTGGATTTGTGATTCAACTATAGCCAGGATGGCAAAAGCAAGGTTGTAATTATCTTTGCTGGCCTGAAGCTGCCGTGACTGCAGGATGCAAGGCCTCATTTTCTTCCCTGCTGCCCCTAGGCCCCAGTGTGTCCTGTGCCTACAGCTCCTGATCAGGCAAAGGGGAGTGACCCCAGACCAGGGTATGTGGTCTCTGCCATTCCTTCCTATAGAAAGAGCATGAAGTATGTGGGGGGAGTGTGGAAACTCCAACTGAACCCATATGAGTTCTTATCTCATGGTCTTTCCTATCCCATCTCCCTATCAAATTGACCTCCTCTTCCTCCTTTTCCCTCCAGCACTCCTCCTCCTCCTTAGCAGGGTTCTCTGTAGTTTCTGCCAAAATGAAACTGTAGGAGCCTTTTAAAAAAGTTTCTTTTATATCTGAACAAGTTACTGTTCCAGAAAGAAGATTTTTTTCACCTAGTAAGCATTGGACAGTATAAATAAATGGTGCTCATAGCTCTGCCTATAGGAACCTTACACTGCGTGTATGTCAGTCATTCCTAAAAAACTAAGGAGAAGGCCACACAACTATCCCTTGCTTTAAACTATCCCCTGTGTTTTAACTACGTCTTTAGTTAGATGGTGGTTTTTATCTAGATAGCAAAACCAAAATGTGCATTAATTGCATCCTTTGTCAGTGTGCTGTTTTTGGCCCACAATTAATAATAAGCTGACAGTAAAACTAAATAAAACTAATATAATTTTCAACTGAAGTATTTTAATTGTATGAACTACTAAGAAGTAAAGAATTTATCTGTGCCTTGCTGTTATAACAAATGCTTTTAAAATTCTTTAGGTAGCTGATGACTTAGATGTTTTATGAAACAAAATCTGTCTTGAGTACAAATTTGATTTAAAAGGCTTTATCACTACTTTCTAGAAATAGCTGATAAAAATGATTTACGAGACTGGAAAGTTTGCTGCACTATTGCAGAAATTTCTATGCATGTACTACATATAACAAAAGAAGTAAGAGTAGTGTGGGCTTCCCAGAGGCGGGTGACTTAATTGCAGAAGAACAGGCAGTTCTTCAGAAGAGCTGAGAGATTAAGTGTTATGGCAAACATAAGTCTCTTAAAACCCAGGTATTCACAATATTAGTAATTGCAGTAAATGAAAATAAAAATGTTTCCCTCATATATACATCAAAGTATAGGAAAAGCAAATTGAGAATAATTTTTAAGGAGCTTTCATAAATCTAATTTATACTTAAGATTGATGAGTTGCATTTGCACGTTTCAAAGTGGGAGAAGGAAGATGAAATAATAATTAGGTTGTCAGTTTGTTCTAGGGTTAAGTTAGAAGCCATTGGGAAAAAAAGGGTAGCCCATGTCACAACACCCTCCCCCTGTTTTGAAGTTGTTGGATTTATTACTTACATGATTGTTTCTGAAAGGATTTTCAGTGACACTGGTATTCCATGACTCTGGAAAGATACTGTGAGAAATGAAAATAGAATAGCCAGTTTTTCCCATAGTTTTCAAATACTAAAACTCTGCATCAGGTCTGTATCTGCACATAGGTGTCAGTGCAATTTTGACCTGGTAATTCCTTAAGTCTAGCAGATAAAATAGGTCTGGGTGTGTAGGTGTAATGGATTTTTTCTCCTTACTCAAGGTGTTGAAAACAATTTTTCCTCTTTATGAGTGTGCCACTTTTAGGGGGTGTTTATTCTTACTTTACTTCTTTATACAGTTGGTCTGTACTTGTTTTCCCTTCTCTGGCTTCACAATACAGGTGTGGAGATGTGACTCGAATGGCCTATATTGTGTGGCCTATGTCATATGTTTGTGTTTTTAACTAAAAATACATATTATTTCCAGGTTTTGTTGAATTTCATCAACGTTCTTGCCAAACAGCTTCTTCCCAGGAAGTGGAAAACTTTATTCCTTTTAATCCAGCCATCAGTTGGAAATCTAGGTTGAGGTTCAGAAGCAGAGTGCAAATGTGAGGTCTGAAAAAGATGTCAGTTCTCTGTGGTTGGTGGACTCCTTCTGTACTTCTGTTCCTGCTGTGACCTTGTGAGAATGAATCTGTTTGTATCTCTCTGCCGATTAGGGTGGCGATGGGACATCGAGTCAGGGAGATAAAACGCTGCCCAAAGGACTTATTTAGCTGACTGTTCTTTGCAGGTGCATGGGTACAACATGTGCTCCTGCCTGCCTGGTCAGGGTGTGTTTTCTACTGCTGTCTCAAGCTTGTCTGTACTCAGCTGCTTTTATTTCAGGAAGCTGCTGCTCGTGAGATCTCCTGCTAAGCACTGCGCGAGGCCCTCTTTGCATAATCGGTCATTTGTAATGGATGGCTTCACAGTAATTATCTGCTGGTACAGTTTTGGCCTTATTTAATTTTTCTGTAACCAAATAGATTGCTTCCTTCAGAATACTGATGCAGAGCAAATAAACACGTTTCTCTAAGGCCATAAGATCAGATTTTACTATCAGCACTTGACCTAGCAACTTTACTCATGTGGCCAAGGATTTGCTACTTACGAAAGCATGACTTTGTTTGTGCTTTATTTAGAAAATCAGTGTAAGCACTTGGGTTTATTGCTTTTTCTTTCTTCCAAATATTGTTCCTCACCTCTCAGGGCAGCTAAACCAATAAAATTTTTGATTCAGTTGTTACCAGATATACACATATGGTGAGGACTTCTAAAGCAAGGCATTCAAAACTTAACATGATATAGGAGTGTACAGGGTGCTTACCAAATGCCATCTTGTGTCTAAAGATAAGCATTAGCTGAAGATGCTGTAAGACAGGAGTCAGCAGTCAGCTAGGGGTACATGAAGATTTTAGATTTTCAGGTGTTGGATCAGCACAATTTCATTAGGTATTGTATTGCATACTTTGCCTATTTCCATGTCACTGTCTCCCACAGCTGGAGCCTGCTATTGTATCCTAATTCCTAGTGATTCCACAAGAAAGATTTGACGTGGGTTTTGTTGAAGATTTTTGTATGCATTTGCAGGATTATTTTACCAAAAGAATTTAAGTACCACACTGTAGATAAATTATTCAGATTCTTGAACCATAAAATACTTGTTTTTCCTCAAAGTCCCCAGGTATTGATATATTTTTATTACTTAATGAAATAGCCTGCATTTCCTCAAAGCTACAAGTATGCTGGAGGAAGGAGTGAATATCAGTGAAAGGACTTTTTGTGGTACTGTTTTATTCTCAGTTCTTGATCAGCCTTATCTTTCTGCTGTCATATTCATTGCTTGAGAGCTGAAGTGAGCTAGAACACCTCTTAGCAGGTTTTCTAGTGCTGATCCATCTGCTATTAAAGTGTCTGGAGAAATTACTACCTCTCCAAAACACCAGTTTGATCAGTCATAATGCAGTAATCTGGGAAGAATACTCAGTGTTTGAGTCTTGTTGAAAATACTTTTGAGGACTAACAGGATGTGCTGTTAAACCTCCTTCAGTGCTCAGCTTCATTGAAATAGATGGCTGGGACTAAGAAAGTAATTTTTACTCTCATTCTGAAGCACTTACCTGAGAGAAAGTACTACTCTTTCAAGCCAGGAATAGATGAACTTTCCAGTCCAGTGTGATTAATGGTAACTATCCATCTCAGGGATGCTTGAGGGAGATTGCCCAACAGAACCAGCAACATGGGCATTGATTCTGTTCTGTACTCTGAGTGATGGAAGGTCTTAGAGTGCCTTGGTTCAGCAGATAAAGATTGGCAAATGCTCCAAAAATATTTTGTGTTTTCAAGCCTCTTGTGATTTTCAAACAAATACTGTTTAATCAGAGTTTGAGCTTCACAGTCTTTGATGGTTGTGAATATACATTGTGCTAACTTTCTATATGCTGTTAGAGTTTCACTTGGCCACTTTTTAAACATGAGCTGCTTTTAGTTAAGCTTCCTCCTTAAATATATATTTCGTGTTGTGTAATTCTACAAATATCAGGGAAATCACAATACTGTCACATCTTTCATGCTGTTTGTGCACACAAAGTGCTGAGCAATGGCAAGGCAGCTGCTGCAGTATGGTTATTGCTAATCAATCTGAATAAATTTGAGAATTTTACTGTGGTTTCTCTCCAGAACTGCCAGCATGAAGTATACAAAATCTCTTGTTTTTGTAGCTCAAATGAGGCCTGTAATGATGTGAAATTCCTAATGTTTTATAAGACTCTTGATCATTCAGTAAAATATGTCTTGATTATAACTGAACTGAGATAATTTCTTCATTTCCTTATGGTACTTCTAATGACCCTATACTTCTGTGGAACTTTTTTTAAAATTCATTATATTTCTGCTGCTGCTGCTTCCAGTCTTGCCACTGTAGTTTTTACTTGGCTTCTAGACCTTTACAATTCTCTTTCAGTCATGCGTATTTGCCAAGTATCTTGGATGTCATACTTAACTGTTTTCCTATCTTCTGTGGGAAATGCCACCATGTGCAAAGAGTCCTTGCTTTGCACTCAGCTTTATTGTTGCTGGGAATCTTCCTGAGCCAACTGCTCACAGAACTGACTGAGGAATTGAGGGTGCTGGAAAATTAGGCAGATAGAGTAAGTGTATGAACGATGTAAATGTTTATCTCTCTGCAGCTGGGTTATAGGGATATCTTTTTTACAGAAGGAGTCCTGGTATTCCAAAGCTTGTAACAGTGCATTTCCTGATTGCTTAGAAAAAATAAATGCCTGAACTGTGCTTCTGTCTCTTTCCCAGGTAAGAATCACTTTATTTTCTACAAAGCTGATAATTACAGGATTTGAGGAAACTAAACGTGAGACTGCTGCTAAAGTTAAATATATTTCTTTGCATTAATTTGACTGAAAAGCCCTTATATACCTTAAGAAGAAACGTGAGTGGTTTTGGTTTTGTCTTGAAATAAGTTTTCCATAAGACATTTTCTGGTTGTTGCTGCTTGGCTATTTCTCTGAAGCAGAAACTGAAGTGCTTTCATATATTTATGCCACAAACATGGCAAGCTTTTTAGTATCTGTGGTAGAAGATATTTTCCCTTGCTGTAAGTAGTACATCTGTTGATGGATATTGGGAAAAAGTCATTATTTGATCATAGAATATACTGAGTTGGAAGGGTCCCATCAGGATCTTTGAGCCCAGCTCCTGGCCCTGTGCAGGACATCCCAGGAATCACACCATATGCCTGAGAGCATTGCCCACTTTTTGAACTCTCTCAGGATTGATGCTGTGACAGCTATGACTGAAGGATAGCAGGTACCTGCACAGATTACTGTTCAAGGGCTGAAAATCCCATGTTATCAAAAGTGAGATTTTTCCAAAACTGGCGTTAAACTTTTAGGCACTTTATTTAAGTATACTTATTTTGATCATCTGCTAGTTCTACCCAGTGCAGCTGACTGGTCCTCTAGTAATATTCTGCTCTGCCAGTCCCTGGAAACAGCCATGTATGTAGGGAAATGTTTTGGAATAAGAAACTTAATCTGTCACTGGATTTGTGACTGGGAGATATATTTTCATCCTTCATAGCCACAATAGCCACTTTTTGGGTTCAGTTCTACACAGTATGGTGGAGAGAGTTCTGACACGTTTTTAATTAATTTTTTGAAGACTGCAGTCATTAGGGCCTCTACTTATACATATTTAAATGGTTCTGAGTCTTGGATTAAAAAACTCAAACAAACCAACAAAAACAAATGGAAAGAACTCAACAGCAAACAACTGTAAATTTAAATGCTGACCTCCAGGCTAGTCTGTGGTACTTGAGTCTAGTTTGTATTTTCATTAAATCGTACACTCTTCACCTCCACTTAGTTTATGTGCATGGAACTGTAATAGTTGTCTTTGCAAGGAAATATTTCAAATAAATCCTTCCTAGACAGCTACTAGCAATGACAAGCCAATATTTACCTATACGAAACACCAATAGCTATACTGACTAACATTCTTTGGTACTACTCTGATGGCAGAGGTAAGAAGAGGAGTCAGCCTGGTTTTACACCTCAGCACTTCTGTTTTCAGCAAATTAAAAAACCACAAACAAACAAAAGAACCCATGAACAACAAGACTTGTTTCAACCTGGGGAGTGCAAATTGGTTAGCATTTGTCCTGCAACACTGCTGCAAGGGGAGATGGGCTGAGTGTAGCCTGCAGGATACATCCAGTTTCTGGTGCACTCAGCTTTAGCATGGCCCTATGCCCAAATGTATGCAGGGAGGAAAGCCAATTGTGCACTTGGACAATGATGTAGACTCATCCTGTCTGATGGCTAGGGATAAGTGAAATCCAGTTCCCATATGTCACCTCTTGATTTACTATGAAGATACTGTGGAAATTTGTCAGCACACAAAGCAGATTGCTTTCTTCTAATAGTTCATGTGAATTTTATTCTCAGTTCTTGAGATTCTTGACCAGCTGTTGCCACAGAGTGGCTGCAACAGTGCATGAAAGTATTGCCTGTAGAAGCAACTAGTGCAGCACAGTGTGGAAGATACCACTGCTTATAGGATTATGGAACTGACAGCTGGATAACCATGCAACAGAGCACTTGAGATATGACTTAGCAGCCTGTAATTTGAGCTCCAATTTGAGCCCCGAGATGGTTTTTAAAAAACCAATGTATATAACTCCTTAATGAAAAACTGTAGATAATGTAGTTCCTGTAATCTTTTGATCCTTCTGTCAGAACGCAAGGATTTGCTGAACTCCAATGTATGATATAAACCTGATTCATCTTAGAATGTAACTGGCCTGACTTTAAAATATATTCTGTTGGTAGAGAGCAACCATGCTGCCTTTTCCCCGTAAAATGAAATGTTGCTCAATAGAGTTTCCCAGTTACTCTGTAGAAGCCAAATATACTGTACTCAAAGTTATACTTTATTAGCCAGCAAAATTCTTATTGATCCCAAAGTATAAATCTGTGCATACCTTTTTTAATTCTAGAATGCATGGGCAGTGGATGTTGGATTATTAGACAAAAAACATTGCTGAGCTTGTTATATTTTCAAAGGTACAATAATTTTAAGAAATAACTTTTTGCTGTAAAAATATGTATAAGCATAAAATATTTCATTCTTTCAGAGAGATAACTGGACAGTATAAATGTAAACAGATGAGGTAAGGACCAAATGCACAGATTGGATTTTGTTCCATAAATATGTATTTAGCAGGTGTGTGCCATCCTACAAGCACAGCCTTATGCTCCATAAAGGAGAGCTGGGGGAGCAGAGTGTCGTTAATCATCAATGCTTGTGTAGATCAGCGTGAATAGTCTTTAGAAAGAGAGAATTCTATATTCAGCTTGAGCGTTTACAGCTTTTATACAATATGCCTTCTGAGCAAAGCTAAGCACAGTTCTTCACATGCTTTGTGGGCAATTGTATTCTTTGTCACATGTGAAATGGAGGATACCAACCTCTTCTGCCACAGAAATGTTAAGTGGAGTGATTAATTTTTCTACTGGAGTGGGAACTTCGTCTTACAACTTTTGATTATGTAAAGAATCCAAGTGCTGTATAGGAATGTATAATTACCAAGAGACGCTGTTCACATGGGAAGAACATTATGAACTTTTAATCAAGGTTCTTACTGAGGAATTCTTAGCACCCATCAACCAAATAGATTTGCTTTGTGCTGACAGCAACTGTATTTTTTTTCTTTCATCATTCTTGATGTTGCAGTAAGTATTACAAATTTATAGTAAGCACTGTTTTCAGGTACACATTTGAGAAGCTGCTGGGCATCAGCACATCAGAGGGTAAGCAATAAAATAAATGCATGTACTGTGCATGTGGAAATCAGATAAACAGTTTGAACCTCTTCCTAGCTGAATAGAAATTAAGGTTTTGAGATATCCATTGGCAAAATGTGAAGAGAAGCACTTTTTCAACATGCTTTCACAGATATCCTTTGAATGGTGTTATCTGTACCCCTTTATAGTATTTTAGTAGTTACTTCACAGAAATGCAATTTGAGTTCCTTTGTTTTCAAACCTTCTGGTTTTGCATATTTTAATTCCCATACATGTCATTACCATAGTAGTTTAGTAGATTCTTTGTATACAGTTTAAAATCACTTATATTTTCTCTTTCTTAAAGCTGCGCATATACATGTCTCCTGCAACACTGTGACTTAAAATGAATTCTGTGAAAGATTGACCTGAAGTTTTATTCTTGAGTAGTGAAGACAAACTGCTAGGAGTTTCAAGATTACTTGATTTACTTCTCATACCTAACATGGTACTGAGTTGGATCAGATTGTGTTCAGATATATGTTCTTTTTGACTACTTCTACTCCCATTTTTCTGATTTTCACTGCAGTGTAGTAATCCTGTAGAAAGCACTGGAGTTGTCAGCAAGGTCTCTCCTCTGGAACCACAACTCTTGAGGCTTCTTTGCACTGCTGCCTCAAGAATTTTGCCTTTCTTTATTGTTTCCTCCTTGAAAAGGGATGCGCTTAGTGCAGAATTAATGATGACATTAAGGAGTGAGATGCTCTCATGTGAGGTGATGTGAGGCTTGCCAAATGCCTATTTAGACTGCACTAATGCACAGTGGGCTGTTTGAAGTGGAAGCCTGCCAGTGTCCTACTGGTGGTGTTCGTGCCTAGGAGCTGCTGCTGTCATTGTCTGGCCTCGTCCCCAGCCTCCCCACTCAGCCCTGCTGGCTCCAGTGCTCATGGCTGCAGGAAGGTGCCTCAGCCACCTTAGTGGCTGCACCTCTGACCCTTTCTCCCCATGCTGCCTGGGATGTCAAAGCACATAAATAACATTGTCTCGTGTCACTATCCAGCTGCTTACTGTGAATGTCCAAGAGAGATGCAGAGAGAAAGATGGGCAGGGTGTGAGGAGAAAGGGCAAAAGAAGCCATCATGTTTTAAGCTGGAAGGTATAATGCTACTGACAGGACATCTAGCTTATCATGCCAGTGTTCATGTTCCTGGTTTGCTGGTGGTGTTTAAACTATTCTGAAGTGCTTACTTGAAAAGTGTAGTAATGAGATCTGGCTGAAAGGTCCACAGTTCAGACATGCACTTTTCTTTAACTAAAAGGGTAATTGACTTAGATTTTTATTGTTCAAGTTTGTTTATTTGTATTGAACCACTGCCATCCAAGGACCATGTTTCAAGTTATGGCAATACTATGAAGTAAAAAGCAGAGTAAAAATACCCATGCAGGGCTATAATTATAACAGCAAGAAGTACTGTGCAAATAAATATTTTGAACTGTCTAAACTTTGTTGCATTGTACTTCTGCTAAGCACTGAAAAGCCTTCAGAATACATAAGTATTTGCAGGAGTAAATGTAGAAACAAAAGTCTTGACAGTTTTGCAAAAGACTTCTTGATAAGATCTAAAATGAAGGCCTGCCCAAATGTGGTCATGGAAGAGTGCAGGAGCACAGTGATTTTTACAAGAGCCAAAATGTTAGCAGCAGCCATATTTCAACGGGAACAGCTACATCCTTCCCACATTCAGCGCATAACTCCATAGCCCTTGTCTTAAATAGCTGTATCATGTTTGTGTGACCTAGCAAACACCAGCTGTGGAGGGCTCTGCTTTGCACAACAGCATAAAAAATTGCTCTGTATGGCACAAAGAAGCTTTGCCAAGACCAGTGCTGCTTTCCTGATGCAACTATAGCTGCAGTCAGGGGTTTGTCTCCCAGGCTGAGTCAAGGAGGAATCTGCCTCCTCTTCCCCATCTTGCAGAACTAGGTTGGCAGGAGCCTGTAGATCAAGCAGGAAGACAGACTTCTATTTTTTTACACTCTGGTAATTACCTGATCAACAAGTCACCAAGTCCTGACATACCAAGGATTTTCTAACACAAGTAATTTACTGAAAGCTATCAGTCTTTTTATATGCAATTACACGCAAGAGTCACACAGTGAAATCTCTGTTGTGCTATAGAGAAGTGACATAATGTGGTCAACATCTGAAACTTGTAAGCAGGACGGGACATTGTGGTGGCTCTGTCAACACTTAATTTTAGGCAAAAGCTTGTCCCTTTTTTTCCTTATTTTTTCTTAATTGTACTTATTTTTGGCCAGACTAAAGGACTACTTCCCCAAAATATCTCTCTGCTCACTTACCAAAGGGCAATCCAAAACTCCCAGGCATGGAGACAAACCACAAGAGTTTAAAATGCAGAATAACATTCTAGAAACAATTGGAGGGAACCCTAGGTTGTTCTTTGAAGCATAGTAGAAAGCCAGTCATTTCACAGTGCTTCTCTGACCCTCTCCGCAACAGCAGCAAGGTGAGAAAGGCAAAGATGGCACCTAAATCAAAAGGCAAAATAACTAAATCTCTCATTCAAGTCCAGGTCACTAACATTTTATTTGTTCATTTAAAAAAAAAAAAAAGTGTCCTTTTGGCATATGGCAAAAAAAGTCCATCAACCTGACTTACTGTGTGGGCAGGAAGAAAATTCTTAGAGGATACAGAGGTTAAATGAACTGGGAGGGCCATCTCGAGCTTAAATTTTCCTGGACAGTGGAGAATGTGTGGGCTACTGATAGGGGAGTCCCTTCCCCAGGCAGCATCTGCTGCTCTTGCAGATGATTTTGAGGGCTGGAAGGATGATTCTCAGTGGGCTTGTGTCCTTACTCCATGGGTCATGCAAAAAGCAGAGTTCCCTCCATGTCATACAGAGACGTTTAGGGGACACTGAGGAGGACAGGCTGAAGGCAGGCTCATGGGAAGAGAGAGGTGACAGGGGCTGTATCCAGACTGATCTCCATGCCCTACACCCCATCATCCTGCTCTCCTCCAGGGACTGCCTGAAGCATGGACTATCTCCCTGTTAGGGATTTCCTCACCACAGAAATGAACCAAGGGGAGACTGTGGGGCTAAAATTGGAATATAGGCAGAGCCTAGAGTGGAGCTCTACAACTGCTCACAGGTCTATTGCTGCAAGTGCAGCCCTGCAAAACAGATCTCTTGTAAAACATTAGTCCTTGGTCCTAAATCTTAATATCCCTTTTCTTGTATTTTCACCTTATTCATGCTGCTCTCTGGTCTGGGCTCTTTGTCTTCCAGCCTGAAGCTTCTTCTCGTACATCATAATGTGCTGCTGGCAGAGCTGAGATTTGGGAGAAGAGTGGTTTTACAGAACAGTGAAATTATCCCAGACATTATCCATTCCCTTGGAACTGTGTGTGTTAGGAAAAACAGGTAAGTGTAGGCCCCTTGCTTTGACGGCCCCTAAGCCTCCTGCAGCACCTGGGCCTTGTATAATCCAGAGAGATGAAGTTTCCCTGGCTCCCAGCTGGCCATGTAAGGCAAAAGCCACAGAGCACTTTCTGGCAGATCCATGTGGTTTGCACAGGTTTCTGCTGAATTGAACTCCACAGTGCATGAGAGAAGCCTGCTGGGAGAGTGCTTTGTTGTCTGCTTCAAATGGCAAAAGGCTCTCTTGGCTGTGGGTGGCAGTGTGTGCTATGCTGAGCACAGGGCAGTCACGTTGCCTATGGGCATCCAGTTTAGGAATGTGGTTGTGCTTGGTTCCCTGCATGGGCTATGGAAAGAAAAATACTTATTTGGAGATGGATTCAGAGCAGCAGCTGAACTGCTCTTCCAAAAGCTCTAAGCAAATAATTGTTATAAAAGGTCTACACAAAATTAACTGGTCTGTTGAAAGACTACATTTGCCCTCCTGTACACACAGCTGTAAGGTCTGTGTTTCTTTACAGCTACTTTAGTCTGTTTTGGATCTTCTAGCAGACTGTGGCATATGGAATGGAAAATTAAAACTTTTGATTTATGTGTTGCTGCTTTCCTACTTTGGCAACAGTAGAATGCTACAAATATGAGATGACAACAAAAATTTAGTTGTACAAGTAACTGAGATGGTTGCATCTGGGAGCAGAGGGAATGGATAATTCATCACTCTAATAGTTTCTATGTGTTGGAAGGGGCTCTGTGGTTTTGTTGAAGAGAAGTAAATAGAGAAGCATTCCCAGCCCCCCAAGCTGCAAAGACCAGATAAAAACTGAGCTGCTGCAAAACAAGTTTACATGAGCATTGCGAGCCTGATGGACACACTGAGAGTTAGCAAAACAGCAAGTGCAGTAAGAACAGACAAACACTGTGCATAAAAAATCTTGTTAATACACACATCCTCTTATCTAAACTTTCTGTGTGGCTAGTTTTTCAACATTTTCTTTTCCTCAAAAGTCTTATGGGATGTTCTAAGTTTTGATAATCTGTGCAATATCTGTATTATCTTGGAACTTGTCCAAAAGGTCAAGAGGCACTACACTCTTGATGATCAACTTTGGGGGAAAAAAAAAGCAGAGCAAGGCTTTCATGGTTTTTAAGCTCAGAAGAGACTATTAAAATCATCAGTTACTCTAATCTCTTTTACAGAAGAAGATTAGAGGACCTTATCAGTTAATTCTGCATAATACCTTTACCTCAGATTTAAATAGCATCTTTCTTAGAAAACCATGTAGGGTGTAGGATTAAAATATCTGTCTTTAGCTGGTGCTTGATTTTGTTTCAGAAATACCTATTATCTATAGATAGTATGATTCTTCTCATGTGCTTACAGACAATGACACAGGGGAAAACCTCTGGCTATAGTTTTCCCCTCCCAAATTTTGCAATTCCATTCTTTAATATATTCTTGCTGAGTTGTGCTCTGTTAGAAAGGCAAGATCAGGGAAATCTCTGCATGCATTTCTTGCTAGCTTTCTCAGTCATCAGAATATGTTCATGGTCCCTTTGAGATCTCTGAATAATATTTATAATATTTATAAGAGGAGAAACATAGAGTTATAAAGAGGCTTCACTGAAGATTACTAGGAGGCAAAACTTAATATGCTAAAGGTAGCTTTTGAGAACTAAAGCAATGAGAATTTTCCTTAAGAATTTAGATTTGCAGGGGCTTCCCACTATACAGTTATTCATCAGTAGCTGGAAATTCAAAGACAGGGCATAAAATCCAAATAAATCAAGTTGTCTTGGTGAGTGCATGGATGTAATTGTGCTGTTTTTAACGAATTTTGAAGACTAGGCATCTTTACTGTTCAAGTCTGTCTCTACAGTAGTATGTATTTAAACTAACAGTAAATCAAACACAGAGCCCTCACTTTGGCCAGTTACTAGCAAAAAAATATTCTAGTAAAAGTCAAAACATGATAGGCCTAAGTGCAGAATATTCTGCCTGGGAATCTTGGCATTCCTCTTCTTACAGCCCTTGAAGTTTAGGAAAATTACTGTGAAGGCTAACTAGGCAGGATTTAATATCGAAGTTGGATATATAGCCAGCCACCTTCTCAATTTCAGATGCACATAGTTCTTGTTTCAGTATGTGACAAATTACTATTTCTATTCAAAATGATACCTAGTATAATTTTGAAAGAAATCACCAAAAATACCTGTTCAACTAGATGCAATTCTTATTATAAATGGAGCATAACAATCAGTTTTTTAGCATATGGTGATATATATATATGTGTGTGTGTGTGTGTGTACACCACTGGCAATTCAGAAACAAAACTAAAGGTGATAAAAGCTAAATATCAATGACCTTTGCAGGTAGAATTAAATCTTGGATAATGAATAAATATTTCTATCAAGTGTGAGAACAAAACAGGCAATGTGATACAGCAATTGTTATAAAAGTATTAAAGATACGTAAGCAGAAATTCTACATGGTTAAATGAAGCTTCAGAGTGAGAACACTAGAAAGTACCTTTTGAAAATGGAAAGGTACACTCTGATAGTCCCTTTGCCTAGATAGACTCACTGAGATATGGGGATATTAATAAGTCCAAATAGGAAAGAAACAGGACAGACAAACATCTTAATCACAACAGTCATTTAAATAGGCTCAGACTATAATTCCATTTGGGCTGTTAATTGCATATCCACCTGATATCCAGTTCTGAAATTAGGTCCTTGTGTTCTTTTTAAACTGGTTATTTAAATACTGAATATTACTGAAGGAAGTAAGTCTGCTTTGCATTGAAAGATGTCTTTTAACAGGACTAAATTTTCTTCCATTAAAGCAAAAGAAAAGAATACATCTCTTTAGAGATTAAAATTTTCTCTGTCTTCATCCATTCTCAGGCTACAAACAAAAACTCTTGTCACTCACCTAATTGTGGGGGGCTCTTAAAAAGAAAGGATCTCTTTATCTCCTGCAGCTTTTTCTCAGGGTACTGCTTTGGCTCAGTTAACTGTTGAAGGGCAGCGTAGAACTATGTTTGGTTTTTTTACATTGCTTAAATTTTATCAGAAATTCAAGTGTTTGTGCAGGCATCACTGTTACACAGGATGCACCTGTCTGGGTTCCAACCTCTTTGTAAAGTTTGCCAGAGGTCTAGATAGCATTAGTGTATTTATTGTGATTCTTTTCTGCATCTTTCTGTTATAGGCTTGACATGAAATAATGTATTTTCTTTTACCAAAAGTTAGCAAATTGCATGTGAATATGAGAAAAACGTAAATTCTACTTGAGGCAAACGCAGAAGTAGTCACAGATAAGGAGATAATTTAGGAGATGATAATTTTCCACTTCCGCATTTCTTAAAATATTTCAAGAAACATCTGCCATCTTCTTTACAGTATCTGTATACTCAAAGATGTTTACTGCATTCCTTTCCTCTTGGCAGTTTTAGTTTGAAAACAAAGCTACAGCGTGAGAGGTTAACTGTTTCAGTATCTGTATTGTTTAGAAAAATAGGGTCAAATGACACTTGTCCATGTCACTGGCTGTCCTTAGTTTAACACTGTTTCAAGATAGTGTTGAAATTTTTGTACTAAAAATATCCACTATAGCTGACAACTAAAGGGAATCAAACCTATAAGGTTGTTTTATGTAACACTGAAAGGGAAAGAAAAGACCAGACTGAGAAGGAAACATTCCGTCAGTTGCGTAGCAGGCATTTAGATTTCAGCTCTTCAGTTTTATGTCTACTGCCATCCCTAAATATATGTGTGAGTGTCTGGAGAAGATTATCTGTCAGGAGGCACACAAATATACAAGCCTTCCGGTCACCTAAAGGAAATTTTACAGCTCTGGACTTAGCCAGAGCTGCCCCTGGGTGGAGAAGGGCCAGAGAACAGCTTGGAGCTACACTTCAGCCGTAACTTTTGGATCTGTGACTGGGGCTATGTAAACTCCAATGTCTTAAAATTAATATTAAAGAAAAATGGGAAATTCATTGGGGTAGGAAAGAAGAGAACGTATTTGTTGAGCAGAAGCCAGTACATACAGTGTAATGCCCTTTACTTTGAGATGAAATAGTAACCATCTGTACAATGAATCTCATCCAGAAAGCAAAATATGTGTTCAGATCCAAGCTTCTGTGATTTCCTCACCCTTTGAAACTATCAAATCTCCTTTTATGCACTTTTATCTCTCCCAGTGTTTTGGTGTCTCTCTGGCCCTCCTGCTCCTCTGGCACGTAGTGTACAGCTCCATGGTCAAACGAGTCATGGTTTCATGCTTTCCTGCTGTCACCTTTTGCTTCAAGAACCACTCTTAAGCATCAGGCTCTACTATTGCTTCCTATGATGCACAGGTGTGGTGTTCCTGATCAGTGTGGTTCCAAGCAGCCCAGAACAGCCCCTGTTGCTTCATTTCCCCACAAGCACAGCCCTTCATCCCACAGATGTACCCTGCTGCTCCATACCTGCTTGTGGCTGTCGCATTGCCTTTTCCCTGTCATGGAGTGACTTCTGTTTCACTTTAGAAAATGGGTGGCAAGCATGTGAAGAGATTTTTTTTGCTGTTAATATCACCACAGATGGGAGCACAGCCTCCCTGAGAAATATACATTGGATGTATTCCACTGAATGTAGTGAGAGAGGGCTTTTTCAGGAGTATGTAGTTTGTGTGATTCATATTCTGATCAAAAAGATGGGAATCGTGTATTTATGTAGTTTTTTAAAAGTCAAATTACTTGTCTACTCTTGAAACATGTTCAGTTGCTGGGCCATTGTTTCTGCACATGAATTGTTCCTTACATATTAATTCATCCTTTCAGTTCATATGAGTCTTGAAAACTTGTTCACATATCTTTTGTCTCATTCAAAAATTGCCATTTTTGCAGTCTTATCATAACAAAGCCACCCAGAAGAACAAGAGTTGTAGGAACAGACCCTTCAAAAAATGCAAAAAATATTCTTATATACATTCTGCAGAACATTTAGTAATAATATCCTAAATTATGTATGCTTTAAAGGATTTTTTTAACATACTAAGAAGAATTAATAGCAAAAATGTTAATAATTTCAGATTGACAACTGGTTTTTAATATTTGCAATACAGTTTCTGTGACATGAAGTAATATCCTGAAGGAATCTGAAAGATACAAACAAATCTCAGCAAAATACTAAGGAAGCTGCAACTGGCAGTAAGACTGAGATGGCTGAAAATCTTTATTATCTCTAGATCTAATCTTTATTATGTCAAGATTCTGTGGCATCAAGAACAAATCAAAGGCAAATCAAATTGGACTTTAAACTAGTGACTTTTGTATGCTCAAGGGCAAACCTGATAATATAAGGAAACTGAGAAAAATAGGCTTTTTGAAAAATGCAGTTACTGAATGTTGCAGGGTTTAAGGAAACGACACGATTATCTCAGCTTGTGCTGAAATGTTTCCTTTAGTGCAAGTCTGATGATGTACTTCCTTTTGCCATGTCTGATTAAGACTTTTTTCTTCTTTTTAATAATAGGAAACAGAATATGTAAAATACACCATTGTGTAAAAACAAACCAAAATACAACAGTAACTGATCTTTCTAAAATAATTAAATATTTTAAGTAAAGCTACCTTCTTTCCCCCATCATTGGTTCTTTGGGACTACAAATATTGAAATGAAGGGAGGGGCAGATGAGGCTGATGGACAAAATGTCATCTAATCCTGACTGATTTGCCCACCTCCACTGAGGAGACACTAAAGGGTGTTATCATTCCCCTGAGCTGAGCTAGCTCCATGACACCAAACGGAATTTATACAATGTACAACAGTTGGGTTTCACCATCACCTCCTATCTTTTCTACCCTCCTCTTAGAGGTCTTGTTCTGACCTTTGTGTGTGGGTGTTTTCCTAGGAAGTGTGACTTAGCTGATTAAGGCTGTGGCATGTCTCGTTTCCCTGCTGTGAACCCATGACTAAAAGGGCACCTAAAAGCAGCATTGTAATCACCAGACGCTGCTCGGTGGTTGCCAAGTTTTGGAGTGGTTGATAAGACCATGTGCTGGGACTGTCTTTTTCCAAGTGCAAGTGAGTCGAAATAGAAGTAATTTTTCCTTTCTAATTCCCATGCTTTGCACCCCTTTGCTGTGTGGGTCTGATTTGCTACAAGGAAGCAGTACTCATTTAGTAGTCCCAGTTTCAACTAACTGTAACTTTGATGCTCTCTTTCACAGAAAGTAAAGTTTTCCCTTATAAAAACCTAAAGACTGTAGGAAAAGGCAATGAAAACTCCTTTACTGTTCTACTTAATGTGTTTTATTGTGGCTTTTTTTTCCTATTTAAGAAGAGTCAAAGCATTTTAATTTTCACTGTGAAACCAACTGGATAGTATAAAACTCTCAATCCAGATGGCTATCATACGTAAATAAAGACTTTTTCCTTCCTTTTCTATCAAACTTCATATACTTCCCTGATCACATGACAGAAAAAAACACATGGGGTTTTTGGGGAATGACCAAACCACTTGGACATGTGGCTGGTTAGCGTCCTACCCTGGATTCTTCATAAAACTTACTTTGTACCTCTGACTAGCAAGAACAATTTTATTTAATACCAAAAAACATGACATAATCTTAGACATAAGCCAAATGTTCTTAGAGTTATTTTCTCCCAGCCCTAATCAGAGACCAAGATATCTTTCATATGCAGGAATCTCCTCTAACATTCATTTTTTAAATGCAGCACACAGAAAGTATGATCTAAGACTTTGCTCTTCACTATTAAGAGCACAGGGCATAAGTATACTCGATACATTTGAGGGATTTTGGTTTTCGTTTGGCAAAAATTAAAACTGTGCATGTTGCCATACACAATGCAAGAAATAAACCCAGCTCTGTTGATAAAGCTAGTTTTTCTGTGCCAGTTCAAGTGTATTAAATAGTACTTTTCAGCTGCACTTGCACTTCGAATGGGCAGAGCTCAGAAGGGGGGGGTTGTGAAAGCACCACAAAGGAAAATAAATGAATGGAAATACCACTACAAATAGCTACCTCTTGAAATCCAGTATATATTTTGCTCCTAGGTTGTTCCTAGGTTGTTTCTTTTTTTCACCGGTGGTGAAGGATAGTGAGCTTCAGAGACTGTGGGAACCTGCAATTGAAACAGAACCATGATATCTTGAAAACATAACATTGAAAGGACAATGAGGAATCACGCTTAATAGGGGAGGAACGACCAATGTGACTGTTTGAATGACAAAACTTTATGTCAAGACTCATGAAATGCCCTCCTTTGACCTTGGCCAGGACTAATATGTTTCATTTGAATGTTTTATCTTGTCTGTGAAAAATTATATTTATGAACTTTGAGATCAGATCCAAAGTGCAGAGGCCACTGCATGCAAGGGTCACAGTTCTTTCCCCTGTAGCCAAGGGCATCAAAGTACAGCTGAAGAACCCAACAACCAACTGCTGATGGTACAAACTGAGGTGCAGGGACTGTAAGCAGTAGCAATGTCACTGCAGAAAATACTGATCCTAAAGCTAGTATTACTTGATTTAGGCAAAAATTGTTAAAACAGTTCCCTCCGTTATGATCTTGCTAGGATTTAATTAAAGTAAGTTCAGCTGTCAGAGAGAATGATCTGCTACATGACCTAATGGAAGCCTGTCTTCTTGACCAGTAATAAAAACACATTTCTGCAACAGGAGAAAAGCATTCTTAGTTCTTCATTCTTAAAGTCAAATTCAGTGTGGATATTGCAGTTGGTGCTGCTCTATTTGCACTGAGATCTCGTCCTCACTTAATGCTGCTGGGTATACTCACAGTCTTATCTGTGCATATATGTGTAGTCTAATTATACCTGTTCTGTGTGCTAAGACAGGTGAAGAATGCCAACATTATCCTTTAGGATCACTAGGCAGGGACTGAAATGGATTAGCAAATTATTTCTGTTTCTGTTAGGAGACAAGCAGTGAATCACCAGCAAATTGTTGCCTTCTGCTAAATCAGCAGAAACATGAGTGTCCCATTGTTAATTGTTTATGAGCTTCTTCTAATAGTTTCCTGTAACAGTTAGCACAAAATCTACCAATTCCAAAGCATAAAATCCTTATGCTCTGCTGCTTTGTAGTGATATACATCTGGATTATGTGTATGTAAAATGTTATCAGTCTGTTGTGGGAGAGCTTTACACCCACTTTTTTTTTTTCTTTTTGCTGGTGACTATATATGCTAAAAGGCAGGCATGGAACCAAGCCTTTAAAAAACATTTAATAAGCAGATTAGGCAGAGTTGTCAGAGAAACCTGAGCTGTAATGCTGCTGTTAATGCTGGAAATCATGATGTGTTGCTAAAAAAGAAAATGTTAATTGGACAATTAAAATCCCCATTTATGATATACAGAAAAGCCTGGGGGTTCTGCTTCAATGTAAAGCTGCATTTTTCAACTGAAACCATGCCTGCCTTGAAATGATGTGTGGAAATTTACTTATAGGTGGTTTATAAATATCTGTACATTTATGGATCTCTCTAATTTCTAGGTGGGTGGCACTGCAGTGCAGTTTCCCTTCCTTGCTGGTCTGTTAGAAATGTTGGAACTGGATGATGCTTCAGTCATCCTGTGGTGTGAGAACATTCTCTTTACTCAGACTGAACCATCCTGCCCTGAGTTGCCCTTTTCACACTGTGATTACCAGGAGGTTAGCCCAACTGAGCTAGAGTTATAAAATCTCCAAAGCTATTGAAATGACCTCAGTAACCTCAATGAGGAGATGATCTTAAGTGGATCATCTAAGTGGAGTAAGAGTGATTTTCTTGCTTTTAATGAAGTAAAATCATGCTGCTCAGAGTGACTCACTGACACCACTTTTCAATTGTTACTTCATGGATACAGTTTTTAGGTGATTATTTTGCTGTATCACAAGGCACACAATGCAGTGTCATATAAATATTCTTAATAGGCTGCACATGTTTATTGAAAAACAGCTGTGCACTAAAAGGAGTGAAAAGATACTACAGTACTAATATTGTTATTATAATATTGATTAATATTACATACTGTTAAGATCAAAGAGAGAAAATCAATAAGAAAGATGGGAAATACCTGATATATTACCTAATATTGTCTTTCTCTTTCAGTGACTACAAAATTAGTCTGCTGTCAGAAAAGCAGAAGCACCTTAGTCAAGAATTTGAAATTATGCAAAAAGGAAACAGTTCAGCTTGTTTTCATTGGTTGCTTGGTGAAATACCTGTGCAAAGATGATAGAGTTGTTTCTTTCAAGTACCATGTTCTGGGAAATGTAATGGAACTTTGCCTATGGAATCAGTCTAAGAGGTAGAAAATATTTTTGAAGCAGTCAATGATTTGTGTATTGTTGGACCCAACAAGAATCACTGGGTTTTAAGCAAGATTAAATTTGAATTTTGTACACAATAAGAAAACTTATTAAAATCAACTGTACAAAAGATTATGAAATGGATATTCAACCAAGATAAAAATTTTATGGCTGAAAATGAGGGGAGAACTAGACAGTCTCCACTTGCATCAGTTCTTTACTCGCCACGGAAGCTGACAAGAAAATAGCTCTCCCAGATTTTAGGTCCAGTTCACTATAGCAAACTGTATCTGTCTTTAAAATAACAATGCAAATTCCCAAATACTTCTTTTTCAGAATTCAGCATATTGTACTCTATACATTTTGATTTAGGTACATTTCAGCATATGTCCTTATTTTGTTCAGTGAGCAGTTACAAACAGATGGTTGTTTCCAGTTTCTAGAGGTGAGGAATTTCATTAGTGCTATGGGATGAGATACTAGGTACCTAAACTAAATATTTATGTAAGATAGTTTCCTCACAGAGCTTCAGAAAACAGTTTTCTTTTTAATTATAGAAGGAACTGAATTATAGCAAATATAAGTTTTGTGATCTAGCAAGCATACCCTAAGTACTGTTAATGTCTTAATTTATTCCTGGAGTGTGGTACATGATTCCAGTTTAGGAATTTTGTTGCTCCTTTATAATAACTATTGTTTTTCAATAAATTAATCTGTTTGTTTCTGCTTTACAATCGTGTTAATGACTATTTTCTTTCATATTAGTGAAATGGACAAGAGAATGCTGGTTATTTACTATATATCATTTCCCAGATACCTTATCTCCAACAGTTAAGTGCTTGTTGTGACTGGAATGTAATCTCAGTGGTTTTGGTTCTGTTACCTCCATGGAGCTTTCACTTCTTAATGGCTACAGAAACTAATCTTGAATTAAGAGCCAAACATTTTTTCCTCTGCAATAGTGCAATGTAGTTTAGATTTGTGGCTTTTAATGTCAGAAGAAAATTATAGCTCAAGCATGCCTTTCCAGGCAGAATGGTGCATGTAGAAGACATTAGAATAACTTAAAGGAAGGCTGGAATAAACTCATAATAATTATAAAGAAAAAATATTTAACCTGTGTAATTAGCCAATATTAAAGAAATTAATAATTAACTGTGAAAATTAGGGGTCTGTGTTTATGCTGGCCTGTGAAATAATGGTGGGGAAAAGTAGTTTTGTTACAGATTTCTCTGAGGAGTATATGGGGAACATCTATTTCTTTCCTCAGTTATCTGCACTGGCATGTGCGCAGGGTTATTTGTGCTTATGTACGGAATGTAATGCTTATCCTTCTGACTCTGTCACCCAGTGAGGCAGCAGAAACAATGCTCTGTCACTTATGTGACACCACAGACATCACAGAAGCTGAGAGGTATTCTGAGGCAAAACCCAAGTGTATACCTCTGAAAACTACAGTCCTATGTTTTGTTAACAATGTTGAGTAACAAATATGTTAGTGGATGACTTAGCACACAATTCTTGACTCAAAAAAAAGGTAAATTAGGTTCTTCACCTAGAGGGTGGTTGGACACTGGAACAGGCTCCCCAGGGAAAGGGTCACAGCACCAGCCTGACAGAGCCCAAGCACTGTTTGGACAAAACTCCCAGGCACTCTTGGGGTGTCCAGTGCAGGGCCAGGAACTGGACTTGGATGATCCTTCCAACTCAGCATATTCTATGATTCCAACCATTTGTTCACAATGAATAGTTTGCCCACTAACAGTTGTAGTCCTGCACTTGTCATAATCACAACTCAAATAAGATGTTTGCATTATGACCAGCTTGAGTTTTAGTTTTAAGTGCTGGATGGTTTTGTGTCTTGTGTGAATATTCAACTCTTGGGCTTTATGTTATGATACACTTGAAGAAGTGTACTACAAAGGCAGACAGAAGGTAAAAATTAAGATATTACTGTAACAATGTTGTGGTACACAAGTTCAATATTTATAATTGAAGATCTTGAAAGTTTTGCCTTTCTCTTTCTTGGTTTCCTTTCCCCCTGCTTTTATTCTGGCAGCTTCTCCAGGCTACCACATCATCATCTTACATAATATGTATGAGAAAAATACATTTCACCTGCGGGCATAAAGGATATCCAGTTGGAAAATGGTCAATCTGAGTTTTTCATTGCTCATCAAATTCTTTTATCACTAATTTATAAGAGTTTTAGGTAATGTAAATATTTCCCTATGGAAGAATATTCCTTTTATTGTCTCTAAAGACAAAATAATTAATTGTTTCTCCAGAACCTGCCAAAACCTTTGAGCTTTGGTAGGTTATATCTGATTAATACCTGTAATTCTGCATCCTAGCTGAAATTTCATGCTGTTCTTAGTGTTTGTACTGTCTACTTTCATCCTTCCCCCACCTACATTTGGTTGTCTCAGCATCCAAGGAAAAAATATTATCTCTTTAGAAAAAATGCAAGTCTGCTGTATTGCTGAAATTTCATATTTTGAAAATTAAAGTATGAAAATAATGCCTTCTCAAACAAGTTTTTTTGAGGCAGCCAAATCTCTTAATTACTTGCATCACTCAAGTTTCAGAGTAGTGGCTATGGCTACTAAAATCTCTCCCAGACAACTGCCTGTTGCTTTAGGAACAGAGTTGTTAAATATCACAGAACTGAACTTCACATGGTAGGGACAGGGGATGAAGTTTTTCTGGTTTTAAAACTTTACTGGAAAATTATACAGTGGATTGCTGGATAATAATAAGGAAAGATTTCCCCGTCTTTGTTTCAGGGAGTTATTTAAGTCCTCAAATATTAACTCAATCAGAATAAATCAGGAACATGGAATATCTGGAGTCTTACTTTAAAAGATTTTGAAAAACCTTGAAGAAAGCTGACTCTCTCCAACTGTTTGCAACAGCAATTGATTTTTGAGACTGACATATGGTTAACATAAATTATTAACAAAATTAGAATTACCTTCCTATTGATTCTTTTTCACTGGCTAAAAACTGATGGTATTTCAGTTGCAAGAATGTAATCTGAAGAAGGCACCAGAAACATCTCCATTCATCCATACAAGTGTGAGAGATGGATATATTCTTATATACATTATAGTCATATAGTACATGTAAACAGTTACATAACCTGCTACAGGACTGAGAAAACCAGGAAATTCTGTTTTGAGGGTGCTATTTAATATTCTCTTTTAATTTAAACCAACATTATTTGGAGACATGATATGTTATTGCCCCCCAAAATTACCAAAGGGGAAAAAAATCCCCACCTTCAAAAAGCTATTTCTTCTGGATTTGTGCCTCCCCACAGCTTCCAGTGAATTTATCACAGCACATCAGAAAAAGATTAGAAGAGCAATAAAAACCTCAAAGGATGCAGGAATATGAAAACATAACCAAACAATTTTCCCCCCCAAAACATGCCACAAGATCCATATAGGTCGTCCTCAGTCTTAATACCACCACCCCCTCCCCCCGCCCCCAATCAAATAATGAAAAGAGAAATTAAAAGCTTTGAGCTTTGCCAGGAAGGATGCTTCAGGCAGCAACGGTTTCTTGTTCTTAGGTGAGAAGTGCAATTTCCAGACTTTGGCACAGCCATGTTCCAGACTACACTTAGATATGAACTCAGTACCTGCAGAAGGTTTTATAAAAGGAAAAGCTTTGCTGTCTAAATTTTATGATAACAATGTATCTCTGTGTAAATTTAGGCTAGATACAGAGTACAGAACACTTTATACAGAGTACAGAACATGTACCTAAAGACAGACATGTAATTAACACTTACAACATACTTTATGGCTTCAGGATAAACACTAATTGAAGAAAATACAGTATATTATTGAACTCCAGGGTGATCATGACAAGCATATAACTACGTGATTTTTAGACATAATTACTCTCACTTAGCTCTGCTAATCTGCAATAAAATCTTTTAAATTCTGTGTGGAATTGGGTCTTCTAGTTTTATTTTTTCCAAGTCACAACTAGCATAGGTTTTACATTGACTCAATTTCATTGACCACAGGATGTTGATTTATGACATGTGATAGGAGATGCAAGCTTTCTAGTTTTACAGCATTTGGAATAACATGTTTGCAAGATTGATACTTGGCTGAAAAATCTGACATGCTGTAAGAAAGAGCAGCACCAGGAAGAAAGGATAGTATCTGCCTCATTTAATTCCTATTGGCATTATCTTATTCTGTGCTTCCAAGAAGAAAAATATTGAGGTAGTATATTCTGCTATAAAAAACAAAGAAACACCTGGGAGTTCCCTTCATGATACTGAATGTTCACAATACTTGTTATTATTATAAACAGCAAACATTGTTTGTTTCACATAGATTATTACTTTGAGTGATGTGCACACAAAATTACCTATGAATCTTCTAATATTTAATTTAGGTGATTAAAATGTATGAAACGAAATTGCTAAAATCCTTATAATAGTATCAATTTATGTTCAGTTCAGAATCCTGCTGTGGTACCTCAGAAGCACTGTCATGCTGGTGCTGCTGTACAGCCTCTGCATCACACAAAGAAACTTGTTTTTATTTTTTGTGAAAATTGCTAAGGGCATATTATAGATCTTCACAGTGCTGCTGTCTTGATAATCAAGGCTTGCAGGAGCAAGAAGCCCTTGCTGTGCAAAGGCAAAATGCACTATCTGTCGTAGTGACAACTACAAACAGACATGGACATGGGCAGATTTCAAGTGAGATTTTAAGAATATAACAAGAACAGGACCAAAAAAGGTCTACAGTAAGTAGCAGGTTGTATTAGGTGGGAGAACTGGACCAAAAACTTGAAAGGCTCCTTCTAGATCAGGTGAAAAAGAAGCAGACATACTACATGCATGTCATATAAAGTGAACTAAATGGCTAACAAAACGTAAAGTAGAGCTGGAAGGGAACACCAATTTTCTTGTGAAAACTTTTTCTTAAACTTCAGAGATTGTGTTAGAACCTTTACATTCACAAACAAGTACAGGATTGTTTTGGTAGAAGTCAAAACTTTTTTCTGCATTTTTTTCTATGGAAAGCACAGTTGTCAGTGATAAAAGTCTTCAGACTTGTGGAAAACAGTGGGCATGATGAGATGCAATATAGATTGAAAATAATCAAATAACAGTGGGGAACACAAAGTGAATTGCTATGGGGAAGACTGGCATCTTGAACCTTGGGACTGACAGTCCTGGAGCAGGGAGCCCTGCTCTTCCACACCCACACAAAATATGCAATTCTTCTGAATTCCACCTGTAAATATCAGCCATGGAGGATGATTATTCTTTTGCTTTTCCCACTAGTTCATCTAAGAAATAATTCTGTGAACCTTATGCTACTTCCTGTTATGATTGAAACTATCATGTTATTTCCATTTTTTACCATTACTTTTCATTGTTTTAATCAATCAATCAATTGCTTTTAATTATTCAGTGCTCTTAACCATAACTGCTGATTAAAACCTCACATCAGCTAAAATGCTGGAACTACACTTAATACGTATTTTGCACATGGGTACATACAATATTCTATGTGCACTACACATACGAGTATTTGCCCTTGATGAATAATTTAACAAGAAGCTTCCATCTACATTAGGCCTTTATCACCCTGTTCAGAATGTTTCTGGAAGAATCTTCACTACTTGTTAACTTAGCTTCCTAAGCAAATTGTCTAATGTGGTCAGATAGGGTGTCTGTGTCTCTGTTACAGCATAATATCTTTTCAACTAAGTGGAAAATTCCAACAATTTAACAGCAGGTTAATAGCATCATACATGCTCCTAGCCATTTCATCAGAACTGATGCACGGGTAAAGAAGATAGCAGATAACACTCTTTGGTGTCTAAACAACTGCAGCATACATTTCACTCCTATTAGACATCAACAAAGCTGTGTGTTAGAGAAATATTACTGCCCTAGCACGGAGAAGCTTCAGAGTGAGTTTTTTGGTCTTCATTAACACCAAGTAGTCTAATTATGAGCTCCAAATCTGTAAGAAACCAGGTATGATCAGTTCCACAGTTCTTGGAATGACTTCCATGATGTCATGACGTGCTGAAAACTGTACAAAATGTTTCAGGCACTGATGTATTAGTGAACTCTTTATATATTTTTTTCTTTCCTTAATGTCCGTGCTTTATATGCAGCAAACAAAAAGGGCATCTAACGTGATACTCATCTTCAAAGCCTTATGGAAAGTACCCTGGATGTTCTATGATCCAGACCTTGGAGCAGGTGAACTGAGATTTAAAACCATATAAAATATACTCACAAATAGTTGTGCTGGAACTGACACATCCGCTAAACAGGAGAAAGTGATAGGATAGTATGATAAAAGATACTTGTTCAGTGCCTTTTCATGAAACCTAATTTTTTAAACTTATCCAAATTCAGGAATTTTCTTCATAATTGAGGTCTCTTTCAATAAATATCTCTCAGTCTAAGTAATTTGGAGAAGAGATACTTAAGAGGTTTGAAATATGAATGAACAATGTCAAAAAATGTCTTTATTTTATATTTTTTAAAAGAAAAATATTTTCAGTCTGTAGTAAGCTTGACAGGTAAAAGTCACTTGAAGTCAGTGGTAACTGAAACCAGGAAATTATAGGGGAAATGCTTAAGCTGTCATAACTCTGGAGTTCATCTTCAGAACCTCCATATTAAACATTCATACATTACTTGCTCTAGAGGTCTTATGGGTCATGACTGCTTTGCAGTTTCCAGTCTGTCAGACGAACAGCTTTTCTACTGCTGGAAGTAATGATAAAATCTCACAGTGCCCGCACTTTTTCATGATGCCCTTGAACAGCACAAAGTTACAGATTATGGGTATAGCTTCTCTAGAAACATTTTCCATGTAATTGGCCTCACAGTCTGTTTACCAAAATAATTGTGATTTCATTATGTTTACCAGTTTTGGTCCTTCAGAAATCTTCTGCAGTTATACATCCCACACACATTTCACTCTGTCAATGAACCAGTGTTAATTTTACTCTTTTCTGAGATACCCTGTTGTCCTCTCCTCCATAACCATTGCACTGCATTAACAGAGGCTCTCTGCCATACACTTGGTTCAGAGTTGCTGCTGCTGTTAGGAATCTGGTGGCTCTCTGGCTTGCCAGACTTCTCTCTGGAGGCCAAGCATCCTCCCTAATGGACATAGGTGTCCTCGTAAAGGTATGATGTGCACGAACGCTCATGAAAGATGAGCTATTCCGTGGCAACCCTTGACTTCACCCTATGGAAAATGCATGGTACCTGTCCTTCAAGGAAATGGTATTTTAAAGCCTTACATTCACACCCGGTTAAGCTCACAGGATGGTTCAAGTACAACACCCGGTAAAGCCGTATTGTACCTCCCATCTCTCCAGTACAGTCGGCTGACAAAATAACTGGCGCAGAGCCGTGTAATTCTCCTTCTCCCGAGGTGTCTCTCAATGCAGCACATCACGCCTAACTCCTGCGGGACAGCGGTGCACAGGCAGGCACAGCACGGGCGGCTTTCCCGGCGGCTCCCAGGGGAGCGGAGCCAGCCCGAGGCTCGGGCCGTGCCGATGCAGGCGGGCAGGGCAGCGGCCCCGGGAGCAGCCGCGGCTCCCCCGAGCACCGGCAAGGGGCGCTGGGCGGCGCGTTCGGAGTGCGGCGGGAGCGGGCTGCGGATCACCTGCAGCGGCGGGGGGGCCGAGCTCCGCCTCCCTCCTCCTCCGGTTAATCGCATCCCCCGCCCCGCGGCAGGCACAGCCGGCCGGGCGGCGCTCCCAACCTGCTGCTGCAGGCGCACGGGCACCCGCACCCCGCTCGCAGCCAGGGCTGGGCTGGGGCCGCCGGCTCCGCCGCCCTCACACCTGCCCCGGCCCGGTGCGGCGCGGCCGTGACCCCCCTGCCGCCGCCAGCCCGCGGGGAGAGACCGCCACCCGCCCGGGCACCGGGAGCAGCGCCCGGCAGGAGGAGAGACGGGGACAGCCATGGCCGAGGGGGGCGAGGGCGAGGACGAGATCCAGTTCCTGCGAACTGTAAGCGCCGCGCTTGCCTCCCTCCCCTCCGCGCTGTGCGGGGGCTGCGGGGGCGCCGGCCGGGGTGGGAGCCGGGCGGGGCAGCTCGGAGCGGGCTCCGGAGCCCCGGGTCGTGCCTGGCTGTGCGGCTGGCAGCCCATTGCAGCCCCGCGGCCGGGAGGGAGCCGGGTGCCCGCTCCGCTGGCCGTGCCGGGATGGGCGGGAGGGGCCGGCGGCTGTGCTGGCCCCGGGCAGGGCGAGGGGCGAGCGGGGGCGAGCGGCGCATCCCCAGCAGCCCCGCTCCGCGCTGCTTCCCCGGCGCGATGTGCGCCTGCTGCAGGGACTCACCCAGCAGCCGTCCCCAGCGCGAAAGCTGCAGTCACGCTCCCTTCGCAAAAATAGGCTTGGGGGGAAAAGCACCTCTGCCACCCTGTCCCCTCCCCACGGAGGTTCCCGCTAACTTGCGGGCTTCCTCGTCGCTGGGCACGGACTAACACGGCTTTTTCTGGCGTGCGCATCCTTTCCTTACTTCGGTCCAGAGCACGTTAAGGCGCTAGAGCGCTTCTTCCCTCTGTTTAATTAACACATCGGGACTGCTGCATCTAGTGCTTATCTGGATTATGGTTCTTCAAGCAATGCTTTTATTTATCTTCTCGGCCATCTCCCAAGTGCCGTTTATATGCACAATCCTAGCAAGTTTTGCAGATGGGCATCTGCATCTAGAATGGTGGTGTATAAAAACCGTGCCCCAGTTTGAGGGAAAATTGCTGAGACATTTGTTTAGTAGAGCTGGAAACACTGGTACTGTAGGGTAAAGCTTAACTTCCCTTTTATTTAGTACAGTCTGATTTAGAAAACGTTCACGTTCAATGGCTTGTAAGAATATACATTTAAAGGGAGGTGGAAAGAAAGCAACATAGTGTATGTGAAACATACATATGGTGTTTGCTGCATTAAGAATCCTGGATCTCTTGTCTTCTATTTCTATCGGAAACTGCAGAATAGTAGATGTATACCTTATTTTTTTTTTGTTTATTTGTTTGAGGACTCTTGGAAAATCTGCTTTTACAGAAAATACAGCTGTTACGCAACATTGTCATGAAGATTGGTAACTTTTTTTTTTTCTTCTCAGCGTGATGTGACTTGTAGTGCTGCCTAACACCTAAAGACAAAACAGAAAAATACTTCTGTGAAAGAAAATTTGTCATCTCAATTTATGAGAGTTTATTTTATTAGTACTTCTCATTGGTAAAGCTTTTTGGAAGACTTGTGCAATGGCAGCCTTACTGCAGGCTTGAGTGTTAAGCTTAGTTCATGTTATCTGAATGCTTAATAGGGAAGGAGAAGCATTGAGCATGCTAATACAGCTCAGCACATCTACAGTGATGTTAAATGCCAGCACCTGACAGCAGCATGTTATGTAAAACAGCACTCCTGATGTGTGTCAGGCTTAATACAGATTTGGCAAACCCAGTCTTAGATAATACTTAAACATATTTAGAATGTTACACCAGTGGTAAAATGACCTTGAATATAGTAAACTGAGGCTTTGGGGAGGCTTGTCATGTAGTTTAATAAGAAAGGCCTGAGAAACTCATTTCATGTGAAGTTTTGAGTCTAATGTGTAGTGGTATGTAAGCAGTGATCTTTACTCTTTTCTCCCTTCCACTTTCTCCAAGTTGTGAGTATTACTTGGAAAAGCCAGTGCTTTCAGACATATTTTTTTTATACAGTCTTCCACCTCTGTTGTTAGAAAGCTTGGATTAGTGTTCTCTAAAGCTATTAGATGTAACTTTCTGAATGCCATTGGTAGAAAGCACTAAAAATTGTATATTACCCTGATAATTACTGCAGTTTTTCTTTTTAGGTTGTTTTTTTTTTTCTTTTTTTTTTTTAATACTATTTGGGGACAGATGGATTCATAAATGTTTTGTAGATGAACGAGAACTTTTCAAAGAACACTGTATGCAAGCAAAAAGCATTCTGTGCTTTGAATACTTCCAGGATGACATCTGTAGGCCTACTACATGTAAACAGTGCTCTTCATATTTTCGTCTTCAGTAGGGCCTAATAAAATTCCTAAAATCTTTAGAGTTAACCCTGGAATGTAAACACTATATTTTTTAATGTTTAAAATTGCACACGAGATTTTACTCAATTAAAAATGCCCTTTACTTGCATTAAGCTACTAAACTGAATTTGCTTTTTTGCCACATGTTGATTGGAAATTTCAATTTTTCTCTTCTCGTCACTCATTCCTATATATCTAGTACGTAATTCCTCTTCTTTATTTACTGTGCTTTTTTTTTTTTTTCCTGGTTTGTTTTTGTTTTGCTAAAGTGGCATTAAGCATTACCTCTTGCAAATTCTGCTGCTAGGATGTGCTAGGATGGATTTCTGTTTCTTTTGGGAATAATTTGAGTTTGATGTGTCACTTCTGAGACATGAAGACAATCTTTTAATGCCCTGTATTTCTGGAAGCACCAGAGTTTACTTTGTTTGGGACAACTTTGGACAGGCTGGTGCTCAGCTCTGTGCTGTTCAGTTTTTCTCAAGCAGCTCTTCTGTGAATTATGTGCTCCTCTGGAAACAGGCATCTCCCTCATTAGTTTGCAGAGTGCTGCAGGTGGAGATGACCTTGTATTTTGTGTAGCCTTCTTTAGGCTTGGACATGCATTCTCCTGCCTTCTCCCTTGGAATAAACATGTACTGTGCAGGAGAAGTGAAGGGGAACAAGTATCCTGCTGTGTGTTTATTAGTTGTGGCGGGACCTCTTCCCTGTAGAGGAGTTTGGTTTTTTTTCTTTTTTTTTTTTTAAATACTAGAAAGATCAAGGGTATGTGCAAAAGATCAAGGGTATGTGCACTGCTTAGTCTTTACAGTCAAGATTCTGAAACATTCATAGTTGATACGGAAATTAGATGTTTTTTGTTTCTCTTTGTTATTTTTATTAGGATGTGTAATTTGATGAGAGTGAAAATAATTCCAAGTTCCAGGAGAAAACAGAAAATATTTTCCCCTAAATGCATTGGCTCCTCCCTTGATATGCACGTGCAAGGACTGTTTTTTGTGACACAGAAACCCCATAAGGGAAGGCTTTTGCAAGAAGTGTCATGACAAGCTGGTGAGAGGATTAAAACCAATTACAAGCTTTCAAAAAAAACATTGCCTGTATTTGTCCCTTACATTTTTTAAATGTGTCCTGACTTTCAGGAGAAACATGTAGCTAAAAGTGATGGGAAATGTCTAATTTAGCTATTTGATCTTGTGATGTTCCAGTGTGTATGGTTTTCTGGAGTTGTGGAGTTTCTTAAATTAGAGACAGGTCTGCTTTTAGCTGTTTATGGTAGGAGACACCAACAGAACACACTGAAGTAGGGCTGACAGGGTTATGTTTTTTTTCACTGTCTTCTGAGACAGTGATGACTACCATGCCTGTCAGGAATCAGAAGCATAATCAGCGTGAGCAGCACATGCTCCCCAGGACCGATGGAGTCATCATCTCTTTTAATCTCTCTCCTTTTTTTTTTTTTTTTT
>PYHW01009739.1:1803374-1836118 GCA_013186435.1 Turdus rufiventris | reverse complement strand
CTTTCTGTTCTGCAGTTTATTTTTCTCTTGACAAGCTGTAAAGATAAAAGAACATCAGTGACAATATTTTTCCCTTCAAAACCAGTTTGTTTCAGGGGGCTGTCCCTCAGACTTGATAAATCAGCTCATTGCAGGTGCCCTGTGCCTGACTTAGAGATTTAGTTACTCAGTTCCTCTGCACAAAGTTACCTACTGCTGACACTAGGAAAACCTCTAAGTGAGAGTTACTATATCAGTTTTCTTAGGCTTTAATCCTGTAAAGTAATCCAATTAATAGGGTGCTCAAGAAGTGCTCAACCTTCCAGACTTGATAGGGGATAGTTCTTTCTTATGCATGGCATTTGCACTTCTGTTTACACAGGAAGGCCTTGCTGCACTTTTTGATTTACTAACAAGATAAACTAACATGGGTCAAAACACACTTTCAATGAAGGAATGAGGTTAACTGGTGGTGAACTGTGTGGGATTATCAGTGCTAACAAAATTACTTCTTTATGTACTTCTGTAACTTCTGTTGATGAGTGAGGTTTTTTTATGATGATTTATGTCTGTTACAGAATTACAGTTTGACAATTGGAACCACACCTAGAGCTTGGGAAGCACACTTTGTTGTAGTAAGTTTTTATTCAAAAGTTACGGTTTGCTATTGGTGGTGGTACCCTAGTAATTTGTTTTATTGGGAGGGCAGAGAAACGAGGAGTTCTGCAAGCGAAATGGGTTTGTAACCTTATTGTAAACCTTTAAACAGAGCAATCAGATAAAGAAAATAATTATTTTCCTTTCAAAATTTGTAGCTGGATCTCATTTTCCTTGCTTAAGGAATAACTCTTTTAAATGAAAGAAATATGTGAAACAGGCAGATTGGTATAACAGGTTGTTAAAGGTTATTCTATTAACAAAAGTCTAGAAGAAAATACTTATGGCACAAATACATTTTTTGGCCAGAAGCCTGAAAACAAATCCTGTATTACAAAGACTGCTTCAAATAAAAACCTGGCTCTCTTAACTATTGCTTAAATGATACTCCAAATCAAATATAAATTAATTATTTTTGTATGCTGTCTAGAAGAATAATCTGCTCTCCGTTTGTTAAACATTCCATGAAATGATTTGTTGGTCCATGACTGCAAGGTCTCTGTATGGCCATGTATATTTTTTATAAGTCTGGTTCTATTCTCGCTCATGTTAGTGTCAAACCTCCTCTAGATTTTATCCAGAGCTGAATCATACATTGTGTTGTGTGCTGCTGTGTGTAATGACCTAAATGTGTTGAATTCATGTCCTTGTCTGCCATTTTAACACAATTAATATTTGTCTTGTTTAGCTGCCAGAAGTGTGTGACCTGGCTTTTGCACAGTTAGTTTAAAATTGTGTGCAGGTTACTAATTGTCTGTCAAAATATTTACATCTAATGGTAAATCGTTCCTTTGCTACTTGTATAGATCATCTTTCCAATTCAGCAAAGGTAACATTCTCTCATGTGCTCCTCTTTTCTGAGACAAAAGTTAGATTTTTCTTTTTCTAAAAACCTTCCTGATGTCTTTGTTAAGAAGATAAATATTCTTGCAGAGTTGCACTTCTGTGTTTTTCTGTTAACAGTGTGCTTTTGCTGTGTCCAGCATAAATTTTATTATGTCCACCACAGAACTCAAAGTCAATTCTGATTTGGATTTGAGATTGTGAATACTGTATAATTTTTTCAGGAATTTACCTATGCTGTGGGGAAATATTCCTTTTCAGGTACTAGATACATGCAAAATGCTTCTTTTTACCTTTTTTTTTTTTTTTTTTTACTCTTTCAGTGTCATATTTTTAATACCTTTTAAAAATATATATCTTTTTACTTCGTTTGTATTACAAGGTTGTGAGTTCTGTTTGTCTTGATGCATTTAGCACTGCAATTGCTTTTGTTTAGTTACTGAAGAAAGTATCAATTATACTTCAAAGTAAGAAATTATCTTGTCACAAAGTTTCTGAAACATCAGCAGTGTACCTGTGATTTTTATTTGGTGCCTGCAAGCCTAAGGAAAGTCCATTTTAGGAATATCAGCACGTGGTGGAACTGAGCTCTTGCTGTGCAACATTGCTTTTTCAGCCTCATGTATTAACTATGGCAGTGGTGAAATGGGTAAAATTATGTGTGCTTCGAAATTCATTGTAGAGATCAGGTAAACATTAAAATGAATCTGCTAGTTTTCTGAGTTCATCAGAGTAATTTACCTTGCACTTGGATTGGAGCAGAATATATAATGAAAAAAATATATAGGTATAGAAAGATGCCTTTTGCTCACATTTTTCTAATCTGCCTAGTCCAGCACATGAGCTCTTGTCTTCCAGTAAAACTGGGAGGCTTAAGTGGAAAGAACTTCAACCATTTTTCTTGATTACACATGATTTGCATGGCAATATCTGGTAACAGAGCCTTTCCAGATTGTTTCCTGATGAAATGGTAAGTTTCTTCATATTTACTGGATTTTCCATTCACATAACCAAATCTTCTGTGAATCCTTGAATGCTTTGTTTTACGGTTTCCAGCTGTCTTGTTCAGAAACTTCTATTGGAAACTAATTACTACAAACTATGGCATAGTCTTATGACTATGTTTACTTGAAATGCTGTGTAGCACGTTAGTTATTTTTTTCTCCTTAAACACTGGAGTTGATTTTATTGAAGTTGGGAAAACAGTGATACTTGTATGAAAACTAATCTTATTTTCTCTTGTGGTTTTCTTGATGCTTTTGATTTGTATATGGTGTTTCTGGAATCTTTTTTGCATCTAAACTACTGCATCTCTGAAATTGAAACCTTTTTTTCCAAAACATATATCTCCTTCATTGTGAAGAGCTGGAGTGGTGAGCCCAAAATGGTAGTATTTTGTCTTGAAGAGGGTGATCTTGAGAAAAATTAAAGCATGTGTAAACAACCTCTTGCTCTCTTTTTAAACTGACCTACATTGTTGTCTTCTCCTAACCCAACTCTTGCTGAAGTAAAGGTTAATATATTTCTTGATTTAAACTTAGCATTTTTTTAAAGTGTAATATATTTTCATAATAAAGATTTTATGCCCTAAAGAGATATGATCATTGTCTCTTAAAGTCATAGTAGTTTTATAATTTAACAAACCAAGTTCTAGTCTGTAATTTGTGTTTCTCAGTAAGGAGCTACAGTATAGTAAAATCATAAATGACTGCATTTTTTAAGATTGGACACATTTTTCTGGAAGCTGTCCTTAAGTTTGTGACAGAGAATAGAAAAGAACGTGAGTGGACTTGGATACTACAAGTCTGGAAGGTAGCCCAAAATACCTATTTTTTTCCACACCTTATGAGGTGAGGGAGATCTTGTTCCATCACTCTAATCAATCCTGCAGGATGGAAAACAGATTGGAATTGGGTTACACAGATTTGGCGCTGACTTCCAGGAGGACTTTATCCCCCATTTGCTTTTAATTGTAGTAGCTTCAAACTTCTCAGCAGAAAGAGAAAGCTCATCAGGAATGGATTGTACTTCTCCCATCAAACCCTCTGGTCTAGAGAAGGCAGTTTTATCTGGCTCAACTGGAAACACAAACCTTTTACTTCAACTCTAACAGAAGCTCCTGAGTTCACAACTCCTGGTGGCCAAGGATTTTTTTCCTCTGGATATGTAAGAGAATTCAAATGAGAAAGTGAGCAGTGTTAGAATTCGCTAGGTTTTGGTTGTGTAACTGAGTTGCGTCAACAATGTTCTTTTAATATCTGATCTAGACATGGTAGCTACTGCTCTTAGCTGTCATTTGCCTGGTATATTTTCAGAATCATCATTTGGGCCAAAGATTGGATTTTTACATGCTGTATGTTGAAATAGTTTTTAACAAGTAGTAGAGGCAAAGAGCGTACAAAGCCAGAGCATTGCGATGAACCCAATGCTGCAGAATGTCAGTAATTGTAGAGAGGCACATTTCTACCTGAAATTAGCGCAGAGTCCATCATGAGCTTGTGGAAGTCAGAGATGTGTCAATTCAAAATATTGTAATTGATGCAGCACAATGTGGTGCTCCTGTGCTGACTCTGGATGTTGTCAGAAGGTGCTGTTAGGAGATTTGGAGATGATCCAGGGAGCAAACAGAGTTTTATTAGAGATTGGCTGACAGAGGTATCATTCCCATCTCTTTAGTCAACATGATATCTGTGAAACTGTGGTACAACTTGAAATGCAGTATGTAACTCTTCTCCCCAGTATTGGTTTAAACTTAAGACTTTTCTTATGCAGAAGCACTACTTGTAGATTGTGGCTTTGTTGTTTCTTGGGGCTTAAGAGTTCTTTTGGTTTGTTTTAACAGCATGTTATTAAGGTTGCTTCAGGGAGCTGTTAAACTGCTGAGCTTCCTGAGAAGTTAATTTTTTTGTTTTTGTTGTTGTTGTTTTTTTAATTTTTTTTTTTCCCCCCAGACTTACTTTGGGTCTTAGAAATCTTGTTGCATTTTTCTGATACATTTCAATGCGTTAGTTGCACAGCTCATCTGGCACAGTTTTGCTGGCAAACTGGGTTAAACAGAGTGAAACAAGCAATTTTTTCGTTTTGGAGGTCTCAAGATAAAGAATGAAAAGTTTGTTGTTTTTTGCAAGATAACTAAATAATGAGCAATGTGATGATTTATGACTGCTCATAGCTATTTAACTCAAATATGGATTGATTTTTAAATAAAAAATATTGTGGTAATTATTTTCACTTGGGTTTAGCTTTTTGTTTGGGTCAGGGAGGGAAGTCTGATTGGGGGACTTGAAAGATAGTGGGGTCCAGGAAATGGAGAAGTTAAGTGCCACTTTGTTTAGTTAGAGGTTGTGAAGATCACCTGAGGAACAAATACTATGGATTCGGGCTACTTGTTGCATAAGAAATTTGGGATCTTTGCAGTATATTTGAAAATTTAGTCTCCAAGTAACTCTTGCCACACTATCCTAATACTTGACTAAGAATCTCTCTTGAAAGCATCTCTGAGTATCAGTGTTTGTGGGTGAAGATTGAGCATACAATGTTTTACTACTGTAGAGAGTGTGTGGTCTAACTGACAGCATATTGGCTAAGGCAATGTGGCTTCTGATTTTTGCAAGTTCATCCTCTGAAGAAGCAGCTTAAGTACAGTATTGTTGGAAACTAAACAATCCTCAGAACCCTCTTTAGGTACTAAAAACCTCAGCTAACGGAGACATATACAGTAATTTCACGATTATAAGCCGCACCATTTTGACTAAAATTTTTGTGCCCACCCTGGAAATGCGGCTTACACTCAGGAGCGGCTAATATGTGAAAAATTTTCTGAAATTTCCAACCCTGGAAGTGCCAGCCAGGGTGCTGAGCCGAGCACCTGCCAGTAAAACCCGGGATTGCACGATTGTTACAAATTGGTTACTCGTTGCGCGGCAGGTGGAGGCGGGCTCTGTCCCAGCAGCGCAGGGGGTGGGGAGGGAGGCAGGGGGCTCCCTTCTGCTGGCCCCGCGGCTTGGGGGAGGGGCAGGGGGCTCCGTCCCCGCCTGCTGCCGCTACTGTGGGTGCCAGCGGGCTCTGTCCCCTCTGCTACCATGGGGCAGCGCTGGGCCGGGGTGAGCAAGCCCGGTGGCAGCCGCGACTGGCCCCGAGCAGCCCCGCCAAGCAGTCCCACCGAGCAGCAGCGCCAAGCTCGGCCACCTGGCCCCGTTGGCAGTCCTGAGTGGCTCAGCCCACATGGCCCGAGCCAAGCCAGTAAACCCTGCCATCCTGCGATTCTGTTACTAATTGGCAACTTTTTTGCACGCTGGTTCTTGCTGCGAATGACAGACCAGCTTATAATCAGGTACGCCTTGTGTATGAACAAAGAATGAAATGTTGTTGACACCCGGAGATGCGGCTTATAATCAGTGCGGCTTGTAATCGTGAAATTACTGTAATCATTATATCCACTACCTCTGCTGCTAAAACTGGATTAGTAAAATGTGTATCAGTGTGGGAATTCCTACCCATATTTCCATCTATAATATGAAGTCACATTCTACTCCCTGTAAATTGTCTGGAGACTGATTGATCAAAACTATCAAGTCCAAATTAATTATAACCATCATTGTTTTCCTGCTGATTTTTGGCTCTTCCTAGGAACTGAGCAGGTGTTTGAATTGAACTGGGGTTGTCTTGGTGATTATTGCAGTCTGAATAGTCAAAATTATTAGTGATGCAGCACTTGACATTTCCTGGATTTTTTACAGAATCACTGAGGTTGAAAGGGACCTCTCAAGATCATCTAGTCCATTTTGCTATTGAACTTTCCACAGATGCAGTTCAGTGTCTTGGGGCAATTTATACCAGGGTTTGGAATGTCCACCTAGAATGGGGTAAAAAAAAAAAGTAATTTCTGGAGTTCATCTCAGGGCTCATCAATAGATTTAGAACCTGTATTGATCCAAGCAAGACATCAAGAACTGTCTATGGCATCATGTGCTGAGCACTATAATATGACTACAGGACTTTTTCATAATGAATAAAAGTACCCTTTTACAAGAACTTAATTAAGAAAAATTGTTCACATTCAAAATTAAAATGGTCAGTGATTACAGTTCTCTTACAGGGTCAGAATTCCAATTGCCAGTCCCTATGTACCCTGCTCCAGCTCCAGACATTGGAGTGAATTACAAGACATCTTAACACATGGCTTTTTTTTTTATTTTCCAGAAACACCACTAGAAAACAATAAAAAAGTGAGTATTTCTCATTAGGAAGCTACCTACTTTTTTTTTTTTTTTTTTTAAGAACAGTACCTAGCTGCTATATATGTAACCTCAGAAGAGACTTTGTTATGAGAAGAAAGAGATTACAGGAAAGAACATTTAGAAAATGCAAAATATGTATGTGAAATATTTCATCACTATCAGAGGAATTAAAAGGCACAATTAATCTGATGGCCACAATGAACAAGCAGAATTATTTCTGTGTATATCTAAATAAGAAGATATAAAATTTGAAGTGTTTAAGTCAGCTTTGATTTGAGAGAAATAAATGTTGAAGAATCTTGCAGAGAAATATTTGGAGTCTTCAGATAGTTGCACAGATATATTACATCACTTAGCATTTGCAAAGCTGGATTTTCCTCCACTTTTTGAATGGCCTAAATCCTGCTCATGAGTTGCAATAATCTGACTTTTAACCTGAAGCAAGTTCTAAACTGAAGCAATTTTTTGTCAATGTTTCCTGGGTGAGGATGGGGTCCCTAAACTGCCAGACAAGCTGTAACAAATCTGGCTGTGTTTGGCACAGTCCCAGCGCTAGACATGATGCTAAGATGTACTAAAACATTAAAACATCTTGATGTTTACTGTTTCTTGTGTGGTGCTGCCTTGGTGGCAGTAGTGATGTGATGTTTTGCTAGCGCAGATGACCTGTTTGTGGTTTAACCCAAATTTGACTTGGTTTTACTCAAAGTGTGGTGTCTGTAGTCACTTAAAATGTCACAAGTTGCTTGTTATTTCTCCACATTCATGTCTCTGCTGCATAATGGGAGCTCCTAGATAGTCATGTTAGAGACATTTACATGGAAAAGACTTGCATTTTCTGTCTAGCAATAGGTACTTGGTATTTCAGAGACTGACACAAAGAAGTTGTTGATGACTGGTCCTGGCACAAAACACTAATTTTGATTTGAGGTTTGCCTTGCCAAAAGAGCTCTGGCTTCGTTGGACTCTTGACTGCTTGTGTGGGTGTGTAGTATGTATGAGTATGGATGAAATACATGAATGTTCTTTCTGAGCATTTTCCTGTCTTTAATGTCAATAGGAATTTGAAATACAGTAATTTCACGAGTACAAGGGAGTCAGCAAATTTCCGAACTTTGTCCATATATAAGGTGCACTTTTTTTTTTTTTGAAGCAAGCATCCGCGTGCAACAAAGTAACCAATTAGTAACAATCCTGCCAGCCCTGCTGTCTTGGGTTACAATACAGGATGTGATCAAAGTATCTGTTCTATCACCATCTGTTGTGACCAAGTGGGGCAGTGATCCTTATCTCCGTGGGAGATACTCTGCTAATGGGCCATCCACTGAAACCAGTAGGACATTATTCTTTATTTTTGCACCCCCCATCCTTCCCTCCAGTGAGTTATCTTCTGCTAATGGCCCACTGAGTCCCACTGTGTGACTGATAAAATTACTTTATCCCCTGACGGGGTTCGGCTCACACCTTGCACTTCTGGTTGGCAAATTTCCCAATTTTGTCCATATATAAGGCGCTCCGGAGTATAAGGTGCACTTCTGGGTTCGGACCAAAATCTTAGTCAAAAGGGTGCGCCTTATAGTCGTGAAATTACTGTAATTTAAACCACTATTAGAAGGCTTAATCACTTAGTGGAAGATCTGCCCTGGGTGCAGATTTATAGCTCTTGTCAACAGGAGATAATGAAAGAAACAGTTTTCCATGTAACATTGCTATTTTAAGTCTGAAACACTTCTTAAATTTCTCTTAGTTGATTAACCTGTAAGTTTGAAGTAGCACATGCTGCCTTAAATTAGTAATGAAAGTTTACCTGAAGGAAATGAATTTTGGGCCAGAATTTGAACAAGGAGATCCAATTGCTGTGTTTGTCTTAAAGAATTTGGTCTAGGTAGTAATAAGGAGAGGGGAACAATAAATATCTTTGTTAGTGAGACAAAACACGAGCAGCTATGATGTATATTCAGTTATCAGAGGAAAGACCACAGCAGTTGGATAGAAGAGGAAACAAGGCACAAAATTAATTACTGTTATTGATTGTATTTCATGGTGCCTGGAGGGCTCAGCTGAGATAAGGGTGCCACTATCCTACTGTACAAATGTGCAGCATGTCACAATTCCTGCCTCAAATAGCGGAGGAGTGCTGAGATGAGACCAAGGGACAGGGAAATGAAGTAGTGTGCCCAGGAGCACAGAGGATGTCTTGGGCTTCATTCCAATCTTCTCTGGATTCATGGTGAATTCAAATATGGAGAGTTGGAGGTCTGTGCTATTGAAGATGAGGACATCCAGCACAGTCACTATGTGGGAGGATGCTGAAAGTCAGTGCATAGAATCAAGGCCTCATGGACAGAAGACTGAACAAAAAAAGGTGAATTTTTTCACAACTTATTCAGTGGTTGTTATCAGAAACATGAAGATGTCTTAGTACAAAATGTGTAATACTGCTAATAATAACATAGTTGGAAAAAAGGTACATCACAGTTAATTGAATTGCAAGGTCTAGATTGTGGTTGCCTGGTTGGTTTGAAATAGTACCTGGTCTTTAATGGTAATATAGAATTTAAAGTAGAATGCATTGTGATTCCTGTGTTAATGGCATGTCAGACTAAAAAGACTGGGAAGAAGTTCTCTTTAAGAAGCTGTTCTTAAAGGAAAAAATGAAAGGGAGGACGTGGCTCAAGATTTTCACCTTTTGTTTCAGTTTCAGTTCAAGGATGTTCTTGTAGCCAGATCTTCTGTCTTTATTGTCTTAGTCAAGATACTACACAGATGTCTTCTCAAGGTATTACTAGGTTGTAGGAAGAACAAAAGATTTTTTTTATTGTTGCTCTTAAGTCCCAGTGAGAACCAAGGCTGGCATTTTTACTGGATTTAATGACTCACCTGAAATTGGAATGCAAATCTGTACAAGTGAATAAAAAAGGCAAACAGAGGCAAAGATGTGCAATGTGTAACACATTGTTTCTAAAATGAACAGAAATACCATATGAAGATGGAGTCTGAGGATTTAAGCAAAACAGGGATGTCACTCAGCATGCAGTACCAACTGTTTTCAGCTTATTTAGTATGCAAGAGCATAGTTGCAGATGACTCACAGTTAAAATGCCTTACATAAAATTGCCAAAGTATTTAGTTCACGTCAGGTGATGGAAAGACACATTAAAAATAGTAATAAAAACTGTATTCAATCACTCTCACTGGTTTATATTTTTGTGGAGGTTTTTTTTAGTATTTTTTTTTGTAGTCTTAAAACATGAAAATGATATCTTAGAAGGAATAATTAAAAGAGAGTCTGCACTTTTTACTTGTCGTTTAATGCAAGAAGTTTACCTTACTCAGGAAATGCCAATTCCAGTCCAAAGTAGACATTGCAATCTGAACGTATAAATTCTTAAACTTTCTAAAACTCTTAACTCTTGCTAACATATTGCTTTTTAAAAAATCTATGTATCTTCTATACACTTCATCAGTGGTCCCAGAGAAACAGGCTAGACTGCATTTATCCTTAATAGCAGTGCTTTTGTGTGCTGTATTTATGTATTTGCTACAGATTACATAACATAAAAATAACTGAAGATCAAGAGGTACAGTTAGTTCAGTACTTTATCTCCAGTGGTGGGCAATAACAGAAAGGGAAGAGGATAAGAATATACTTTCCCCATTTCTCTTGTGTGCTGTCAGCCTGTAGCAATTTGTGTCTTGGAGGAATTAGTCTCAAGCTTGGTGACACTGAATTTGGTAGCAAATTGAGTTCCTCAGCTGCAATGGATATTGAGGGGGAAAGCATCACTTTTTGTTTTTTGTATTTTTTAAGCTGCTGTTTTTAACTTTAAATTGATAATCCCTCATTCTGGTACTAGAAGGGGCAGTGAATCATAACTGAAAATAGTACTACATGCATTTGCAACTAACTGTAATTTTTTTTTGGGTAGGCTTATACGAAAGGTTCAGTACTTTTAAAATCTGTTGCTTAGTCTTAAGACAGAATCAACTGTTGAAAAAACCTGTGAGGTTTCTTTTAGAAGTAACTGGGGTTATGTTTTTTTCTATAATCTCACATTCCCCATTCACTTTTCCTTTTTTATAGTTCTCAAGTTGTACATTTGTTGAAGGCTTTGCAATTGTAAATTTTCTGAATTTATATAGTCTTGGATCCTAACAGTTGCATCTGTGTAGCCTGTGTTCTGGGGGCTTCCTGGTCCTTTGTAGCAGCAGCAGCCTGTTTGTGGCTATTGAGAAAGGTGTTTGGGGAATCAGAAATATTGTCAAGCATGCTTGTGACTTACACCTGAAGGGAGATCATTGCTACTTGCTTGTTGCGCTAGGATCTTTTCCCCCATGGATGTGGTGCTGCACAATTTTGTCTCTGAAATGGGGTTTGTGTGGCTGGGCTCAGTGTTTGAAAGCTCACAGGAACATTTCTGGGGGTGCATAGAGAGGGCCATGGTGGCTGATGCTGCTTGGGCAGAGAAATCCAGCCAGATGTTAGAGGGTGGAGGGTGAGGATCTGGGTGCCTCAAGTGAAATGGTAGGGACTAAGCACCAATGTTTTTTCTTGGGGCTGTAATTGTTGACCCTCTCATTTGCCCTTCTGACATGTTGCTGCTGTCATATGTTTGAGAGAGATGTGGTTGAGTTGGAGCTTAAGAAACCTGCAGTTCTTTTTGGCAGGACAGCCTAAGAAGTCAACAGCAGCTGTGGTCAGACTGTCATGGGCAAGGCTGTGGCCAGAGGAGGAGCAAGATGTCACCTTCCATGGGTGCACAGGCTGCCTGTTGTGCAGTGCAGGAACAGAGATCCATCCCTGCTTATCCCCCGGTATGCCTGTGCTGTAAGGACAGGCAGGATGAGAATGGATTCAAGCCCTGACCTTCATGGATGTGTAGGTGAGCAGAGCAAATTGAGAACAGGCAGTGGATTATGCAGTGCTGTGAGGGGACAGGCAGTCTATAATATGCTGCAGCTAAATGCTCACCCTTTAGTTAGGCTGGAGGACAAACTTACAGTCTAAATGCTTTATTGTTAAGGTAAAAAGGCAAAGTAAATCTCTTATTTTATCTTATATACTTTTACAGTAATAGTGCTTAGCAATTATGTCTTGTCTTTGAGTGCTGGAAAGTATTAGCTGCTGACAGTGCTCAAAGTAAATCTTGGAGGTGAAAAATAACCTTTTATCATTACAATAGCTGCTGTTTGTTTAAAAAAGCAACCAAGCAAACCCCAAACAGCAGTATAAGTATTTTTAATTTTACTTTTACAGTTCAACTTACTCTTTACAATAAAGTGGATTTTCTCTTCAAAAGGTACTCTGAAAGATTGCTGAATTGATTAATATTCAAAGTGGGCTGCTGTCTTGAATTTAGAAACAGTAAGGAATAAGAATTCCATTAAAAATAAACATTAATAATTACTGCTGTTCCATATGCTTAAATTTAATGGTGATGAGAACTTCCTCCCAGTCAAATATTCAAATAAAAGCTCTTGAAGCTCCCAGTGTGAGGTTAGAAAGACAGTGAGATGAAGAGAATGTCTTCAGGTAGCAAAGAAAGTGATGTTGTGCCTTCTATTGCTCCTTTTCCATCCAGGCAGCTGACATGGTTTGCAAGTCCCACAGTAAAGATTTAAAGAAGAGAGAAAAAAAACCCAGCTGCTTGTGGTGTTAGCTGTACATTGGAAATGAAAGTGTTAAGTACTGGGATGGCAGCTGAGTGGTGAGCATGTTGTGGGATGGAGATCACTAATTCTTACCTTTCTGTGATGGCCCCTAATGCTTGGAGATCCTGAAGGACAAAAATTAAAAAATACAAAGTTGGCTAAAATACTGTTAATTTCAGGTGGAAAAATTGTTAACTTTTAGGTTTCCATTTAGTTACGGTTTTAAGAAAACCATGTTTTAAAGTTTGGTAATAGATCCTTTTTATTATACAAATTTAAGGTTAAGATTCTTCAGAGCATCTCCATTCCATTTTCAAAAGCAGTATTTTCATTATAATTTAGAAAAAGTGCACGTTATTTTTAATTATTAAGATATAAGAACAGAAAAGTCTTCAACTTTGGACTTGAGCGTGTTATTGTCATTTCAGCTTTGGTTTTTAAAACCAAGCATTTTTTTTTGTTTTTTTTTTTTGAACAGAGAATTATGAGAGGCCCCCACCNTTTTTTTAACCAATGGGCTCAGTATTTTTGTAGATGGGAGGCATATGTCCTTGAGGGATCATAAGTACTCCCCTCCTCCAGTAGATGGACTTCTCACATTCTTAGGCTCATAGGGAGAATGATGCATTTACATTATTGCTTCATTTAAACAATAAGCTTTGATAAGAAATAAATACTTCATTCCCAAATGGCGTCTGCAGTACTTAAAGGTTTGGCAAGTTTTCAGGAGGATAGGCATGAATTCAGTAATAAACTGCTTCTGCTGCTGTGGAAAACAATGAGCTGTGTCATTTGATCAGGGACAAAGTGACTACTGAGCAGGGGTGATTTCGAGGAAGTGGCTTTTAATAATAAAGAAAAAATAGAATTTACTATGTGAAACCATTCCCATGGTTTGTTTGTAAAGTAAATAAAGTAGATCATGTGTTAGGGTGAACAAACAGAAATGGGTTGTAACAACTGCAGTTGCTGTCTGTTTCCCTAGAAATCCTCTTCTGGCTTTTTTGCTTCTTGCTGCTGCTGGTATACTTGCCTGCTGGTTTGGTTTGTGGAAACACCTCCCTGTATTCCTTTGTACTCCTTCTTGCATAAGAAGCACAAAATATTTTTTCTTTTTTTTCCCCTTTGCCTGCTCAAAGAAGCCATAAAGTACAGTAATTTCACAATTATAAGCTGCACCTGATTATAAGCCGCATGTTCGGGTGTCAGCAACGTTTAGGTCTTCATCAATATGAAAGCTGCACCTGATTATAAGCCGCACTTTCGTTCGCAGTGAACTTTCACAAAGTTGCCAATTAGTAATAGAATCATGGGATCATGGGGTTTACTGGCAGGTGTTGACCTTGGAAACATTATTTTCAAGCGAAAAAAGATACAGACAATAGCTGCGGCAGCATACCCTGCAAGTTTTATTAACAAGTGGAAAAAGACACGAACAATAGTGTGGTCATTTTACAAGCATTTCAACGGACCCGCATTGCCTTTAAATAGCCACTCAGCTGGGCAGCTGCACAGCCGTGCGGGCAGGCGGGGAGCTGGGTGGTTGGAGAGCCGGGCAGTCATGCGGGCGAGCGGGTGGGGAGCCGCGCAGGCAGAGAGATGGGCAGCCGCGTGGGCGGGCGGGGAGCTGTGCGGGTGGGTGGGCGGAAGGTCGTGCAGCCACACAAGACTGAAAACACCACAAAAATGCAGAGAACTATCATGGACTCGAATTGGCGGCGCTGCCCCACCACTGGGGCCGCGCGGGCTCCGGCTCGGTGCTGCTGCGGGCTCTCACTTCCAGTTTGGAAAATTTCTGAACATTGTTCATATACAAGCCACTCTGGAGTACAAGCTGCACTTCCCGTACGGACCAAAACTTTAGTCAAAATGGTGTGGCTTGTAATCGTGAAATTCTGTTGCCTCTATTGAACTCATGGAAAGAGTGTTGCATGAATGAATGGAGGTCAGTTGCTATTCTATAAAAGATCTAGTCTTTAATTACCTGTTTTTTCTGGTGTGATTTGGCTTGTACAATTCAGTACTGTTAGTTTTACTTTGTATTATGTCCTGGTTCTGGCCAGGACAGGTCTAACTTTTGCAATAGCCAGGAGAGGGCATGGCTAGGACCTGGAGGTTGTTCCATACAACCTCACATCATTGCCAGGGGCAGGGGAAAGGGTTCTGGTCTGGTTGAATAAGTGTGATGGAGGGAGCTGAACAATCTGGTATTTGTCTATTTTCAGGGGGTTTCTCTGTGAATTGTTTCTTTCTCTGTCATCAGCATTTTTGCTGTTACTTTTTATCTCATTGCCGTTTCCAGTAAATTGTTCTTATCTTAACCTGTAATATTTGCCTTGTGTGCCTCCAATTCTCCTCTCCATTGCACTGCAGGGCTGGGAGGGAGGGGAAGGTTGGGGAGCACGAGAGAGGCAGTGTGGCTTGAACAGTTTCAGTGGGGACACTGAACTGAGCAGAACCATTCCTAAACCACAGCATACTAGGACAGTGTAATAGTCCTGGCAGATTTTGACATACTGCTCTGAACTGGGTTGAGAATCCCTGGATTGCTCACCCAGAAGCCTCTGAGACTTGTGTTTTGTACCTTGGACAGGAGCAGTTTAGCACTGAGGCTTTTGCTGTGTTATCTTCTCTGAGATGTCACTATCTCAGAACTTCCTGACACTGAAGGCTGTCACTGATTTTTACTGGCAGCTGAAGCTACCATTTTTTAAAGTCAAATCCTGAATATGTATGATCTGTCTAAAAGTGGTTATGGTAGGCACGGTTTGCCATGTCTGCACTCCCTAAACTGCCTGTACTGTCTCTTGAGCTTATTTTTCATTCTTTCTGAGAGTGTCATAGCCCTTTGAATTGGGACACCTCATAGGCTGAGCTGTGGATGTTGGGGCTTGCAGAGCCCCCTGTTGCTCTTCCCATCTTAGCACAAGTCAAAGTTTTACCCAGTGATTCCTCTTTTGTATGATGGGTAATCTTAAATGTCTAAGGTTGGATATTCCGTTACTGCTCTTAAGTCCACTGGAGAAGAGCTAAGTCACATCTCTTTGAAGGCAAAGCCCTAAGCAGTTAATATTCTGTTATGAATTAGTAATTTCCTTTGACAATATATTCCTGTGGCTATTTACCCTCACAGTTAAGAATCATGCTTTCTTTTCCTATGACTTCTTACCCCTAATTTGTCCTCTAGTGATGTCTAATTACCCAATGATAAATTTAGAAGGCATTTATAACCTACAGTGATGCTTGCAGTCTTTCTGTGAGATATGACAGCAGTCTCATTTGTACCTTTAGTTTGATTTGTGTATGGAGCTGGATTTTCCATGCAGTGGCTTCACCATAAATCCTATTCAAATAGACACAATCATTTCCCATATCCTTTATTGGATACATGTATCTCAGCTGCTTTCAGTAAGTTTTTTATGCCTCAAGATTTTGTAGTAGAGGTAGTTTGTCCTTTAAAACAATATCTAGTTTTGATCCAGTTGTAAATCACGGTTTAGGGCACTTTTTTCCCCCCTGTAATTTTCTTGCCAACTTTCAGTTTTTCTTATATAATTCAGTAGTAATGGTTTATCTTAACTTTTCAGTTTCCTCACAAAATGCATTTAATTGCTCATTTAATTATTGTTTTATTTTTTTTTCTCAAATAAAGATCACTGATGTATTATTTTAATTTTTTTGATATTTAATTACTGAGAAGTAAATGGGATAATCTTGGGTTTCTTTCCTGCTTTACATCTCTCAGGTTGTTTACATCTTCCATTTATCTGGAATAAGTAAATTATCTATGCATTTCAGAAGAAATGCATTATGTGCTTTTTATCTTAATTCATGTAATCTTTCAAGAGTAGGGTACAACAGTATTTTTGCAGGTGTCACAATGTGCAACACAGTTTGGTTATGTAGCATAGTAAAAAAAAAAGGTAGGATTTTTTAAAGTTGCGTGACTAAATAGATTTTTAGTTATTTGTCCTACAGGTCTCTGCAACAATCAATCAACTGCTCTTGAAGCCTGTGGTATTGATTTTGATTTGTAATATCACAAGCAAGCCTGAAGGCAATGTGGTGATGACATGCAGAATGTGCCCCAGCAGTGCCTGTTAACAGAGGGAAGCACAGGAAGGGTGGAAACTGGTTCAATTTTCAGTTTTTAGGTGCACAGATAGAAAGTGAATGACCTTACAAGAGTTGGTCTTGCACTGTATATTTAGACTTACTAAACCTTAGGACTTTCATTGCATGAATGATTTAATAAATCCTTTTACATGGAGACTTGTTTTCTGCTGTTGCTTACATAATGGTGATTTCACATAGTTCACCTCAGTGTGAAGCTCCCAGATGAGCATGAGTGCTTGTGTCAGTTGGGAAAAAAGTGTGTATGGGGGCTGGGTACATCTGCAGTTTGCCGTCATGGACTAACTTAAAATTAGGTGCATGCATACACACATGTGAAATTACTGAGATTCAAAATATGCACATCAATATGCCCTTCTAAGTTAGGCTAAGGCTGCAGAAGTGGGTTGAAATCACAGTAATGTAAAGGTACCTTTTCAAAAATTTTACCCCTTTACATTTGTACTGTGCTTGGTTTATCATTATTTTTCCAATTTCTTTTTTTCCCTTCTTTTTCCATTTCTTTCATTGTCTCTTGTGATCAGGGCATAAAGTATGGCTTGAGATCAAAGTGCCAACAGCATTCTGTAGTCATAGAAAGGATCAATAATGCAGTGATTTAAATCTTGTGAAACCCTCCAAAAGAGATTGAAGCAGAGAAATTCTCAGATTCTTAGGCCTTAAAACCAATAGTATATTCATAAGCTACTTCAAAGTTTACAAAATGTTAACGTTATTGGAGCCCCCTTTGCTGTATCTCATGATGCTGAGTCTTCACCATGCCTGAAGTTATTTCTCCTTTGCTGCCCTTCTGCATCAACTGCTGTACTAAGGCTGCTCTTCTAGGCTAAATTCAGATGTCCTATATCGTGTGCTCCCTCTCTTTGGAGGGACAAAGACATATCTCTCTTCATTGGTAACAGCCTTTGTTTGCTTAAGTGACAAGGCAGTGCTTTTTGGCATTCTTCACAGTGTGTTTCAGCAAAGGATATGCTTGGTGTGTCTTCCCACCCAGGCTGGATAAAAATCTGGCTTCTGCCTTCAGGTCTTTGTTTTCAGTGCAGTATTATGGCTTGTCCAGGTGAAGTGCTGACATAAAAATGAGGATGGTGGTTTTTTCCTCCTGTCAACAAATATTAAACTAAGAATGCCAAGATTACTTTCCAAGCTCTGGGCTGACTTTGCCTTGGTTCCAGGCATATGGTAGATTGTGATGTTGGAATATACAGTTCTGAGACTGGATTTTCCAGTGTTGAGTGCCCCAATGACAAGGACAGAGGAGGCAGATATACTGCAGCACAGTTCAGTTTACTGCAGTGTACTGCAGTCCACTGTTCAGTTTTGATTCTGAAGGTTGACTTATTCTTAGGTCTATCAAATTTCCCTGAAGTACTCTACATAAATTAGCGTGGGTGCCACTGAGGGCTTCAGTGGTGCTTTGAGAGATTTGTTCTTCTTTTCATAATGAAAACTATTATCCATTTAACTAGGTGTTAGGTGTTTATTAGGCTTTGTCTTATTGATACCTGGCTGTAAGAAATGAAGACTAATAAAACTTTATTAATTCTTGACCAACTATCATTAAGGGCTGTCAGATGAGCACTTACCATTTGATTGTATGTCCTCAATTTATTTTCAAGTCTAATTATTAATTGAAAAGGAAGATTTTCAAAAACTCAATTTCAGACCCCTGAATCTATTTGAAAAGTTTATTGATATTCTGTTGTGACCTCTGTGGGAAGAATAGCAGCATTTAGACTGTGTTGTCTGAATCTGCCTTCTGTAGTTCTTGAGCATGCTGCGTTTGCTAATACACCACAAAATTCAAGAGTAGCAATACTGATTTGAGTTCTTTCTTCCTTAAAACCCACAACTCCCAAAGCTGTATATTTCTGTTTGTCAGCCCTCAGCTGTCTGAAATCCACTGTGTAAACAAGAAAAATTCAGTGTTCCTATGCTGCACCAATTTGTGATTTTTCTTCAGTTTTAAAACCATCACATTCATGAGTGCGTGAACAGGGACACTTATAAATTTGGCTTTCTGTATTCATGTCTGTGAAGCCTGCCTGGAAGCTCTTAAAATTTGTCTTTTAAGTTCTGTCAGTGTTAGAATAGGTATCAGATTATTTAAAAAATCATGTAAGTGTGTGCAAAAATTTGTAAGGGAAGTCTCTTTGGTGTTTATTATTTCCCCCTTTTTCCCTTAGAATGAAAATGCATAGTGGATTTGTAATTTAAATTTCATATCCCTGGTAGGAGGAGCTACATTTATATAAGCATATTATGCTTTTACATAAAGAAAATCCAGTGGTTTGCTTTGCCATCAGACCAACTCACTGCCTGCTTGGTAAATTAAATTTATTGCTAGCCTTTTTTCATAAATCCAAATATTTGGATTAAGTCTTTTCAACTTGGAAATTTAGGATTTATTATTTGCTTTTCAAAATCAGATTATACCAGATTTTGTCTTGCATCTTAAATTCTATCTGTCTGTAGGATGTCCAAGAGCTTGACTCTGCTCTGAGTGGATGCCTGACCTGAACAGTGGGAATTTCAAAACTGTGCACCATCAGGGTTTGGTTTTGGTAGCTGGAGCTGCTGCTCTTCCACCCCTTCTGTGCAATGCTGACCACTGTTGGACCAGCTTTCATAGATGGTTGTGTTTTCTTGATTATCGGATACAAAATACGTGGATCTGAGTTGGAGAAGTGCTGAGCGCTCACAGGTGCAGCAGAATCCAGTATGGGATGAGTTTGGAGCATGTAAATTGTTGTTTAATCATAAGTATTCCAAAAGCACTGCTCCCAGGCAATGCGTGTTGGACACTCAAAATTAGTTGGTCTGTTTTACCTTCAGTTGATTTTCTCTGTTTGCAAATTAAGGCAATGATATTTTACCTTGGGGGTCTTGTGGATGGGATTCTGCAGTGCTTGTGAAGCTGTGAGGCGCTGGAGCGCTGTCTGCCTGGCAGGGTGTGAACATGAAATGTTTAATACTCTGGTGGATGGTATGGAGTGGTGTGCAGTAAAGTGGCAAGACACTGGGACATGTACTGAACACCAGAGGTGAAACAATCTATTGAACATCTTTCACTCTGCACTTTTACAGGGCTTCATTCTGTGGGGGTGAAAAAGATGTTTGCTCATAAAATTAATTAACAACTACTTTGCAGTCCATATCTGTTTGAGACAAAGGATGCGGTGATACTAATTGCAGAAAATCCAGAGGGGTTTGTCTAATGCTATGGTAATTGTACACATATAGAATGGTCCATTGGAGCAGTTACAGCTATTATGCACAACTTGGCCCTCTGAGAGGTCCATGCTTCCTGAATAAGATTAGAAGCTCTTTTCCCTTTCTCTTTCCCTTCAGTTAATTTGGTGCTAGTGCATTGGTCTGGTGTTTTCCATCTTGCTGCCTTACCTGCAGTCTTTTTCTTCATACCTTTTTAAATCGTGTTTTCAGTTGAAGGCAGGTTCGCATACTTTTCTTTACCATGGATGAAATATAAAATGCACAGTAGCTTGATTTAACTCTGAGAAATAAAGATATCTACAGGAATTGCATCTTTGTGTACATTAGGCAATGTAAGATTGACTTGTTAAAGTTTCTTTCATTTCTTTTCACCTTGCTGGAGGCATTAGCATAGCAGAAAGTAGGTGTAGAATAAGTGCAGTGTAAGTGTTTCTGCATATTTAGCACATTGCATGTAAATTGCATGTTACAGGGTGCAGGATAACAGATTCAAGATTTGTATCTCTTTTTATGCAAGTAGTGGCATTTTCTTGCATCTGGTATATGAAAGTGTGCCTGGTATTTCCCTTCTTGATACTAGAAAACCATGGATTAAGTTGTCCATTATTTTCTAGTATTGCCAGGCATGGATACAGCAGTTAGGTTTACAGCCCTCACAGAAAGTGAAACCAATAGGTTAAACCTATGCTGTGTCAGGGGAAACAAACTTGTTTACACTTTTTAATTGGGCTGGTTTTTCTACTAATTAAAAGCAAGTTAAATATTTGCTGCAAATTAATATGTGAACCCCTGCCATTTTCAAAGACAGAATTTGCTCTAAAGTTTTCTAAGAAATGGTACAATGGGTGAATAAAATGAATATTTTGAAGCATTTTGTTACTTTCTTGCATCACTAACATAAATAAAATAACCAATTTTATTTCTAACACAGATTTGGTTTCAAAACTAAAGGACATTGAGGCAGTACACGTACTGATTTATGGACCTTTAGAGATAGATTCAAATCTATAATATGTGCCAAGTGAGATTTTAGGTGTGGAAAAATAGAAACATTAAGTGAACTCTTCAAGCCTTTTGGTGGGGCCCACTGCATTGTCTCTTTTAACAGTTTTTGATTTTAGAGCATGTGAAGCAGGGTTGTGTAAGGGAAGCTGAGTAAATGGGATGGAATTGAAGATTTTACCTCTTTGCTCCATGGTGGTTTGGTGTTTTTTTCTTTTTTTTTTTTTTTTTTAAGATGATTGCCTAAGAAATAAAGAAATAGGTGGTTTTGAGAACAGTTTCTGTTTCTCAAATGTATTCCAGACATTTTAATTTAGGCAAGTAAAGTATTGATGTATTGTTGTGTATTGCAGCAATGTTTATGCTCAATGAGAGATTGATAAATTAAACAGTGAGTCTTAGGGGATTCTTTTTATACAATTAGCTTAGGTCTTCCTCCTAGGTGTTTTATCTTAAACTCTCAAATTTAAAGCTGTTATGTTTATGTTTTTTTATGTTTACCCCAAAGCAGAATACCAGGTGAGGAAAAAAAATCTGAGGCAAAGTAGGAGATTTATAAATTCAGTTTTTAATTTTTTTCCCATGAACTCCTGGCCACTTAGACTGTCTCTTGGAAGAGATCTTTAGAAATTCTCTGCCTCCAGAGAGCTTGCTTTCATAGCATCTCTAATTTGTCCAAATTGACTCATGTAAAAAGTTAGTCTTAAAATCTTCTGTCCCATCTGCCAACTTCTCAACATTTTACAGGAAATGCTTCCCAAGAGAATCATTACATTCACCCTAGTGTGCTGGTTAAAAGGACTCTGGCTGTCACTGGGATAGTTGCCATCTGGAATGTGGAGAAAATTACTCTCTCTAATATGGTAACTACTGGGAACCTTACTGAAAGAGTGGGCCCCCTTTGTGCTAGGTGATTCACTTAAAAGCAATGGGGGAAAAAAAAGCCTAGTTATTGATCTTCAGAGCATGCAATTCTCATTTTAGACAGAATTAAATAGATTAAGATATTAAAAGTAAAGAGGATATAATAATAAAGCAGAACTAGAAAAACCTACTTTACCACAGAGTAAGCTACAGTTAAGAGTAGTCGAATGATTTGTTAGATGGACAGCTGTGGTAGTCTTCTTTATCCAATAAATAATGGGATAAAACCTCTCTAAATTAAGTGGCTTTTGATTAAATTGTTATTTCACTTTTTCAGGTGGTGTTTTGGTGGTGTTTTTTTTCTGGTCTGTGAAGGAACTGTAAAAGCAAAGCTTCCTTTCTGTGAAGTGTGATAGGGGTTTATGGAATGAACTAGATTCTAAACTCTTTGTTTGTTCTTTAGCACTTTCAGCTGCTAGACATTAACCCATCGTCCTGTTAAGAGCAGTAACTCCCTTTATTTACTACCTGTTTCTGTGCTGGGTTTGAGTCCAGCTGGTACCCAGGCTGCAGGGGAGGACTGGAGCAGAGAAACTGCTGCTGTTGTTAGCAGTGGAAAGATCTGCAGGGCTCCTTGTGAGACTGGGCACTTAGACAAGCTGCTCTTGTTTTTCTGGACTCAGTTTTCAGATGGTTTTTGCTTCTCTTGATTTTTGTGCTGCTGAAGTAAGAAGAAAGTAGGTAATTGGGTGTTTTATTTAATTAATCTAGATTTTGAATTGTGCCTTGGATATAAGATGGTTTAAATTACTATTAGTTCAGATACCATCCCCACCTGAAGTTTTTCAGGAACATAGGACATAGTTGCTCTAATATATTTTTCCTAGACAATATTATATTTTCAGGTTTAGAATGATTGAGTAGAGAACATACCACTAGGACAATAAGACATACTTCTCTTAATTACTCTTCTTTTGTGTTTCCTGGATACTGATTTAAACAAAATTAATTAGTTTGGAATTTTTTTTCAAGAGATTTAATTCTAAACAAAGACACTTGCTTGGTATTCTTTAGCATTCCATCCAAAAATGGTTGCAAACTTTAAAGAATAAACTGGATGTTAAGTGTCTACTGCTTTTAAAAAAAATGATTCTGGGATTTTCAATTGCTTTTTTCGTTAGGAACAAATATTTTGCAAAATGAAAATTTTTCAAAGTTTATTACAGAGTGTGAAAGCTGACATAAGTGATATCTGTGGCACTTTGAAATGATTTTACTTGCAATCCTTTTGGGTTTGATGTAGAAACATGAATAGGTTTTCTTCCAGCCATCCTACCATGTATCCATACATGGTCTTGTCAGGACTCTGTTCGCTGGTAATTGCCATAGGATACCTTTTCCTTTCCATAGTTCATTTTCTAGACCTTGTGGCAAACTAATGGAATTGGTCACTGGTGGAAACTGAAGGATAATATTCCTCACAAAACCTGATTAACTTCTTTATTTGCTATTATCGATTTCCTCTATGTTAAGAAAGGGTATGAATAAAGAGAAATGCTGCTGCTTTCAGTACTCTGAGGGAAATACATAGTATATAATAAATATGTATTGGTAGCAGAAGCACAGATGTATATCACAGTGGGTGCTGAGAGTGAAATCAAAGCAGCCATTATATTCTGGTATGTTACTTGCCTGCATTCTGCTTCACCTGGAGGACATTAAGTTTTCATCCCAAGTTCTCCCACGTAACTTCCAAATCTGTGCAGCAAGATAGAATAAAATCAATGTCCAAATGTGGACTTCATATGAGAATCTTATTGGTAGAAATGAGCAAAACCATAATTTGTTCATAAAATCATTTAGAAGGTGTAACCAAGTGAAGATAGAACTTTTAAATCTGCATAATGTCAAAATATTTATATTTATTAGATTATACTGTTATTTTGGGAATGGGTTAAAATATTTGTCATCGTGGTGAAGTGAAATTCAGTCTTGAATCCAGTAATTTACTTCATTAAAAAATTTTCTCGCCCATTACATTGTATTAGTTTTTGGAGTTTGTTAGTCAAAAACTGCATGCCACTGGGAAGTAAATAGCAGGAGCATGAATAGACTTGAACAAATAGGAATGGAAGCCTAGAATTAATATCAATCATTCTATGATCTGCCATGTCTCCACAATTAATTGAATAGAAACGTTTTGTATGTTCCTGTGAAAAACTTATTTAATGAGAAAAATGAAATTAATAAAGGGATAGAGTACATCTATACAGTTTCTGTTGCCTTTAGCACTGGATGTGAAGATTTTACATCATCTCTTTTTAGGGGGCCTTCAGAAAAGGTTTTTCCTATTGCTTGAATACATTTCCAATAGCATCAATAACATTTTGCAATTCACCCCTAAAATAGCATTATAGTGTATACACAAACTAATATAGGAATATGTATGTATTGATGAACCCATCCAGTATGTATAAACACACGATGTTCTCATGTGAGGATTTTATCAGAGGCTTGTGTCAAGATAATTGTGGACAGACATAATTACCAGAAAGAATTAATTCCAGTGCTCGAGGTATTAAGAAGGGCTGTTCTAGCGTTTTCTTATGTCATACATTCAGCTTCTTGCCTTTAACTATATTTAAAAAATCAGATAAAAACCACTCTATTAGTCTTTTATTAAATATTCACTTGCCATTTAAGTTCCAGTAGTGCTTTGACAAAACTGCAGTACAGAATTTGGTATGCAATAGAATTGCTTTATTGTTCTGCAGTTTTGTAGGCATTGAGCATTAAAAGAAGTGAGAATATTTGGCCACAGGTGAATTTCTTTCCTAAATGTCCAACAAGAAGCATAAAAACCCAGAGTGGGAGAGCTTTGAAAGACAGATACCCATGAGTAAAAAAAAAAAAAAAAAAAAAAAAAAGGAAAAGCTGCAGGGTAAGGTCTTTGGAAGCTTTGCTTTGCTGAATATTTGATGGAACAGACTGCAGATCTCTGCAGTGTGAATCTAGTAAAATCCCTGATGGCAGCTAAGAGTTAGTTGTCCTTTCTGGGATTTGCAGTGATTTAATCTGTCCAACCTTCCTGTCTGATAGAGAGGAGAGGGCATAGCACAGACAGCAGTGAACATAATGAACAAATAACTTAAACAGCACTCTTTGCATGTGGATCTGTCCAAGTAAAAATGAATGATTGGAAGTTATTTGTTCTTAATCAAGGATATGATTTTTGATTTGTAAATGGAGTAGGCTAGGCTCTACAGAAGATATCATGATATTTCTTTCAATGAAATCTCTTGGGGATGATGTGGGGATTTTTTGGTTTATGCTGTGTTTTTGTTTTTTTGTTTTTTTTTTTTTTTTAATAATTATTATTTATTTATTTTTTTTTAGTGGATGCTTTCCTTATGTCCTTATGAACCTTGGTTCTTGATTCAGAAAACGCACCTTAAGGCGCAGTACAGTTAAAGGTAGATGCTTGAAGCCAGAATGCACTTCTTGAATAGATGTAATAATGATAATGAATCTATGTGATTCTATGAAAAGACTGCTCTATTTTGAGAGTGAGCTGCTTGCTGATTTGTAAAAGGTAAATGTTAATGCGTTTACACCCTTTATGACTGTTGTAAAATAAGGATAAAAAATGAGATGAGAAATGCTGAAATGATTCCAATGTGATTACATCCAAATTATACTGCTCATTTCTTTCAGAACAAAAAACAATGGCAGGCTAATGACAGCTCTACTTTTTCTTAATAGAATAAAGCTGCTAACTGACTGGTTCTGCAGATTTTTGTTTCTTGCAGTTTGCATCTGTTCAAATGGCATTATAAGAGAGAAAAGCAGTTAGATTCTATTAGCTTCTGAAGTCACATAAAAGCCTAGAAAATGACTGTGGATGCAGTTATATTTTCAGTGATGCATTACTTCATCCAACCTTAGGTCAAAACAATAATAAGTCACTATCACATATTCTTACAGCTATACTCTGTTTTTTCAAATCCCATCATAAAATTATTTATGGATTATTTGCAGAATTCATTCCCTTTTTTATATCAGGTTTCAATAAAGATTATAGCAGTCAGAGACAAGACAACACTAAATGGCTTCATGCAACACTGCTTTTGAGAAGCAAAATAATCTTATCAGTCTGGGAAGTGATAAAGAATCTTATCATTGAGCAGGTTAAATTACAGGCAGGTAAGCTTGAAGCAGAATGCTTCAGTAGTGATTAAAATATTTAAGTCAGACAGGCTTGTGCTCTGAGACTGATGTTTTCCTATTAATATTTGGGAGTGGAGGACAGGGACAGGCACAAGGAGGTACCTTTTTCCCCAAGCTGGGAAATGTCAGCATCTCATTTTGAAATGCAAATTTTTGTTTCTTCAATTGATTATAATAAGCTATAAATTGATTATAATAAACCAATAAACTCCAAAATTAAAAGATAGCTTTTGAGAGAGGCAAAGACTATGTCTTCAGTTGTTTTCCTTTAAACAGAGTTCTGACAGTTTGTAGGGCTGTAAATCCCCATGAAATGCAAGTCCAGTAAGTCAAATCCAGTACCTCACTGCTACCTTTCTGTTCTGGTTATTTTGGTGTAAACATTCTGTCGATCTTTACATGTTTGTACTACCCACTCCTAGTGTGTGTATGCCTTGTGCTGGTGAGAAGTTTGGGAAGCAGATGGAATGCAGCCCTCATGGCACTGGTGCAGCCAGATCAGTCGGTGAAGTTGCTGAGTGTTGGATGATACTGGGTGCGGATGGGAGGGAGCTGAGTTAAAGCTGAGAAAGCTGAGCTCAGAGAAGATGTTAGCTGGCAGCATGAATTGAAGATGATGTGTTAGCCATAATACCAGGTGCTGTGGCCAAGTACTGAGTGCCCTCTGTCAAGTGTGTTCTGAATCTGGGCCTGTGGTGACTCCTCCCTGCCACTGGTCTGCAGCAGCTGTGGCCACCAGTGCTCCTGTTTGGCCAACTGGCCTGTGTTACTGTACTTAGACAGAGCTCTGCACAAGGTCATGCAGTTCTTTTTAATGTTTGTTTCTCCACGAGTTCATTAGGGTTAATCTACAGTAATTACTCTTCTTCAAATTGTCAGGGTCTGCAACCAGTGTATTCTTACTGTAGGAGATAACAGATTAGGAATCACTCAATTATCTAAATACCTGTGAAGAAGCTATAGGCAAGAATGAGTGCTGTTTGTTTTTTAATCTCTTCAGGAGCTCTCTGTTCAAGTTCTCACTAGTTTTTCTCCCAAGTATACACTGTATTGGATTTGTTCAGTCCTTCTCCTGAGACTCTCACCAAGAGTTATGTGTAACCTAGAAATATATGTGCTGTATTTCATAATGGCTTTGTCACAAAGAAACAATTCACATGAGTTCATGACAGTCAGAGTCTTTCATTAGGGGAAAAAATGACAGCATGCTAGTATGTTCCATCTAAAGAGTGTGTTTAAAAATAGTAAGTGGTTCTAGAGAATTTCCAGGCTCACAAATAGCAGTAGTTTATCTCAGTTTCTAGTGGAACATCGTCTGAGTGCTGAACTGAACTTTGGTCAAGATAACAAGGTGTTAGGATTCAGAATAACTGATGAGGAGCCATGAGAAATACCAGGAAAGGTTCTGATCATTTTAAGTATCTTGCTGAATGTGTCGATGAGATTTATTTTATTTATTTTTCAAGATTGTCATTGCTGTTACAGTAGGTCATGAAGCAGTATTCAAGTATTCACAAATTTACTCTAAATCATAAAGTATCTCTTAATGATACAATGATTTTGTCACTAAGATACATACATTAAGATCACTAAGTTTTATACAAAGTATGGATCACTAATACAAACAAGAATAAGTTGTGTTGCTTTCCAGACTAAGTAATTCACACCTTGATTAAGTCTTTTTAGTAAGAAACTGGGAAGAGGTATAGAGGTTTAGAAGAGTTCTTTCATTTTTATTGACTAATTTTAAACTGATAGGTAATATTTTGATTTCAAAATCTCACTGTTTTATTCCATTTATATATGATCACAAGGTAACATGGAAGCACTGGCTACATTGGGCTAGGTAATGTTACATACCTTGTAAATGCAAGGTGGATAGAATCTCTCAGCTGCAGTGCAGCAGCTTTATAAAAAAAAGCACTGCTTTATAATGCTCTTGATAGATCTGTATCTCTTAAATTAGAAAAGCATGGATTGAACTTAATGGTAAGATTTAGTTGATGCTTGTGTCAGCATGATCCCCTGGAACTGTGTTTTCTGGCCAGACCAAGCAGTAGAAATGGCAAGTGGAGCCTGTATGAACCCAGTGGCAGAATAGCTGCAATTAATGGTAACAGGGAGGGACCTGTGTGGCCTTTGTGCACCTCTGGGATGTGCTAAGCCATTGGAATGGTGGAATTTTGTGAAACTTTTTCACAGAATCAGAGGTCCTTTCCATCCTAACTGAAATTCTCAAGGCCAAACTCTGAGCACTCCCATCAACTGGACCACAGCAGTGATTTGCCACGGTCAGTCTTTCCTTGAACATCTCCAAGGATGGTGGCTCCATCACCTCCCTAGGCAGCCCATTCAAAGACTCATTTTGTCAAAAAGCTGCTCAGTCCTAGTAGGCATTTTGAAATGGAAAAAGCAGTCATGACAGTAAACACGCTCTCTCCTTCTATGGGTATATGGAGGTTTAAATTATTTCTTCTTTTATCTTTTTCTGTGAAGGCTTATTCTATGCAACTAGTGTTAATATGGATTATTCTACTGTTATTCAAAGATTTCTGGAATTTGTTTTATTTGTTTGTTTGGCATGGGTTTTTAAATTATTTACTCTGTCTTCGTTTCGTATAAAAACTTTGTATTGCTTAAAAACCTAGCTGGTGGAAATGCATAATTGTGTATATCAATAATTGCTTCTGTTACTGGACTAGAGTCTTGATTGAAGCAATTTCATTTGCCAGAGGGCCTTGTCCTTCGTTATCATACCAGACATCTTGAATTTGCATTCAGCTGACTACAATCAAAGCTTTCTAGTGAAAATGAGTCCCAAAACAGAATCTTCTCTTTTATTAACTAAACATGAAACTGTTTCTGTTCCCTGCATGTTGACTTAAGAGATATAAGCAAAAACACTGTAACTTGAAAGCAACATTTTGCTCTGACATTCATTATACAATGGGTCTCTGAAGCCTAAGAATGTCCAAGAAGCAGTGTTGCTTTTGAAAAAGGCAGAATTATATACTTGAGTATGATATGTGGTATTTCTGGAATGAGAAATCTTGACAGAGATGTTAATACCTACTAGTGAAAGTGTTCATTCAGTTAAACAGTTCGATATTCTGCACAGTGTATTTATTTCTTAAATTTCCTAAGCTTTGTAATCTTAGGTGTCCTAATGTGGTGGAGGAATCATCATATTCAGTCTCTACTTTTTTAACATGTCTTATGGTTTAAACTTGCCTTCAGTCATGACTTTAATTTCTTGGTGCTGTTGTACCACAGGCACTGTTCTCTTGAGCAGGGAGAGCCCTTCTGTGACCCAAATATTCTAAAGCTGAAAATAGAATCAAGCTCAGAGCTTGACCAGAATTGTGTTCTTTGGACCACTTTATTTTTTTTTTTTCTTTCAAAACTACCTGTTTTTCTATTTCAAACAGAAAGACTAGACAATGATATAGCTCCCTTTCACCCCTCTTTGAAATAGGGCTAAATTAATTGATGTCTCTCCTTGCAGCTATGTTTGCAAGTTCTGTTAGCATCTTATGTCTTGCTTCATTCCTGCTGGGAGACACAAGGCTCCTTGCCAGCCTGGTTTGGGATTGTCTCCCTTAAGGACACTTCCAGTAACTCTATCCTTGTTAGAAACCCCAGCTTCTTTTTAATTGCAGTATTCAGGAGCTCTGCTGAAATCAAGAGAGTGATGCCAATGTGCAAATGAATATGAAGTTCTTAGCATGGAGTTCTTAAGCTTTGCTCAGTTTTAGCCACAGTCTTGACTCTTAGAAAATCTGTACAGCTAAATGCAAAAGAACATTTTAAAATGAGAGAAGATTGATTTGTACGGAGCCTACCTCTAGAGGCTTAGTGGATCTTGTCCGAGATCCTTCAAAGAAGGGTCTTTGTATTAAAAACTATCTGTAATATAATCTAACCAGAATACATTATGTCTTTATTCCCTTTGCTCCAAAGAGTGAGCAGTAGGAACTTTGGCATTCATGGCTTCTGTAGCTTTGAAAAATTCTAACATTCTTCATAACATACCTTTTGTATATGTGTTAGATATCTTTAACAGAAATACACTTGCATTGCACCTGTGCTGTAATTAGGTAAATCTGGATTTGTAGTTTGTAATCATTATGTGAGGAATGTTCATATTAAAAAATTAGAACAAGAAATTTACCCCTTGGTCATTGAGCTTGTGACTCACTAGGATCTTTCTCCCCCCAGACTACATGATGCAGCTGTTTCCAAGATCTTTGTAAGAGTTGCCATCAGAATTGCTGTATCTTCCTGACAGTACTCACTTAAGTTCACCGTGGAATATTAAGAGAAGACGGGCTCAGTGCAATGTCCCATTACACTTGAAATAAGTGTGTCAGGCGAAGCTGTAAAGCTGTGAGGTCATTTGAGGATTATGAAATTACTCCTTGAATAATAGAGAGCCCTGGATTAGTCCCTTTAAAATATAATGGAGAAGTATCCCCTTGGCAACATTTGCATTCAGTAATCAAATGGAGCTTGAATTAAAGCCCCTCAGTGCACAACTCCTGTGAATGCAGTGAATGCTGTAGCAAAGAGGTCATGCCTGTGACACTGCTTATGCTGCTGCTTGTATGGTACCTAGTGAAGTGTGTCCTAAATTCCCTAAGAAGGCAGCAAAAACTTTGGGAAAAGAAGCAGCCAACCTCTTGGCTGGATGTTTTTGTCCTTGTTTAAAATTTGCCCTGCTGCAAGGACTGTTCTACCCAGATCCACTTCCCATCCCCTGCTGGATGTCTGTGACAGTGTAGTGAGAAGATCCAGAGAGCAGTGAACCATCAATTTATCATTAGTAAAATTTATACTGTTTAAGAAATAAATTAATGCCTAGCATGAAAGAACTTACAGAAAATCCCAGAAAAATGACAAGACTATGACAGAAATGCATGTACCTATACAGTGGCTTTCACTCATTAGTTGCAGTGTTAAGAGTGGGGAAGAAGTAATTTCTGAGTACATTTCTACATGGGTGGAAGATGACTGGATTATATATGAAGGCATAGTATAGTATAGGTTGTTGAGATTTCTGTCTTTGGAAGTTGCTTAATTTGCAGCAATTTCTTTTAAATTTCTAAATCCTTTTTTAGTTGCAACTTTTGGCAGGGAGAATTGATCACTTTGTTTCTGAAATTCTTTTGTGATTCTCGCCCTTTAAAATCAGTGAAAAAACCAGAATACAGAACTGTGAAGATGAATTAACTTAAAAAAATAATTAGAAAATTTAGTGGTCCAGTCCAGTTAGAATCATGGCTGAGGAACTTACTTTTCATTCTCTGTCTGACACTGCAGATAGGGAGTAAAAGATCTAGAAGACCAGACATCCAAACTTTTTCCTCTGTCTTTATGGTCCCTGAATTTTATGGACACTATTGTAATGCAAGATGTTGTCAGTGGATAGTAAAGTATAAGGAAAAAGAGATAAAAAAGCATGATGAAAATTATTGTCAAGATAGAGATAAGGAGCAGAGTAGGCTGAGAAGAGTAGGAAGATGTTAAGATTGGAGAAAAGGTGAATTTTTTGGATGAGGTGCAGGTGAAAAAGGAAGCAATAGGAAGATCAAGAAAGTGAACAGAGATTGCAAAACAAAAGTTGGAGGAAGCTATTTCCAGGACAATAAGTGAGGAAGGCTTTAGAGGATAAGATTAGAGCCTAGTAGAAAGAAGATAAGGTGGAAGGACTTTCTGTCCTGTGAGGAAATGGATGAAAAGGATAAAAAAACTCCACACTAAGAGAGTGAATGATCCTTCAGTGATTCCACAGCAGGTTTTGTGTAGGAGCCATGAGAATGGGAAAGAGAAAGTAAATTAGAGAGAAATCAACACCGTAGAAGCAAGAGTTCTTCTGCCTTAGGGAGAAGACCAGGAGGAGTTTAGCTTAGTGAAAACATCCTACCACCAAACCATTCCTTTGTCTGCTTACACTGTGAGGACCCTGTGGGTGCTCTCAGACATTGCTGTCCCTGCCCAGCCCCTCAGGGATCCCCTCCCAGCCTGTCCATGTGCTGGAACCCCCTGTCAGCCCCCCAGTAGCACTGCAGCAGGGTCACTGTCCAGCTGTCCCCAGCCCTGCTCTGCCCAGCCACTGGCCACGCTGAGCCATGCTCGCTGGTGTTTCACATCCCAGCCTGGCTCTGCACTGGCTCTGGGAATCTGCCTAGTGTCTGGGGCTGGGAGTTGGGATGAGCCTTGGCTACCAGACCTAGAAGCAGACCCCTCATATCCCACTGCTCCTGGGCACTGGCACCCATGGAGCTTTGTCTTGGTGTGCGCATGGTTGGCCTTTGATAGCCTATTCATTTTTTCAGCTGCTTTAAAACACTGTGAGGTCAAGCTATGTTCTTGCTGGCATTCATGAATTGGTAAAATGCTGATTGAGTTGCATGAACATGCAAGTCAGAGGAGCAGTTTGTAGCACCATATTATGTCTTAGGCAGCTAAATGCTTGGATGTAAACTAGCTTTCCTGGGACTGTCCTTGCCTCCCAAAGTCCAAAAGGCTGTTCTTATTCTCCCAAAACTGGAGGGGAATTCTAAAGGAGAATACATTCTACTAAACAGCTGAAGGCTTTTCTTCTGGAGGAAAGTTACTGGAAGCAGTGCTGCTGGTGAGCTAGGGGGAGAAAGTGGAAGGTTTGCTGGTCATGCAGAAATACTTTATTTGTAGACTTGAAGTCTGTATTTTTTCTCCAAATGGTTTTGTTTTAAATGTTTAGTCTTGAAGTTACTTCTTGCTGGTTAATCAGGCAATTTCTTAACTGTGCTTCCAGGAATACTTAATTTATCAGTGTATTTAAGATTACAGTAATTTCACGATTATAAGCCGCACCGAGTATAAGCCGCACTCCCGGGTGTTGGCAACTTTTTGTTCTTTTGTCCACATATA
>PYHW01009739.1:1779080-1803140 GCA_013186435.1 Turdus rufiventris | reverse complement strand
TACTTAAGATGATAGCTCCATTTTGTTTTTTCTTTTAACTCCAGACCAGAGTGTAAATGGTGTTACACAGTGGAAAGTTACATAGTTGGAGAAAATGGAAGTGGGGAAATATACTGTGCTGCATATGCAAAGAAAATTGCATATTTTTTTTTTTTAAAGTACTGATAAAAATAACAGGAGTAAACCTTGAATAACATTCACACACTTGCACATGCAGTGTAGACATAGAAGAAATATTTCAAATTGGAAGTTTTATTTGTTGCAAAGTCAACACAAGGCGTGTAAATTGCCTAATTTATGGGACTCAGTATGAACCAGTAATAGAATGTATTTATGAGGAAGGAAAATGCAAATATAGGATACAGCAAAAAAAAGGTATTTCCAGTAGAAAATAATATTCATAGTATTGTATTAAGTCACTGAATGAGAACTGTTCTGTAATGTTAACTGTAGTTCCTGCACCTTTTGTTCAGGAACTGCAAAATTTGCTTATGGGCTGGTTGTAACAAAGGGGAAATTGATTGGGGAGAACTTGCCTTGTTTAGCCTAGGACAATGCAACTTAGATTGTGCCCTTTAAAAATGTTGAGGATATAAACATCAGGGAGGAATAAAAATTAGTTAATCTTGAAGACAATGTTGGCACTAAAACCAAAGGGAGTAAACTGACCTTGAATAAGCTTAGCCTGAAATTAGAAGATGGTTTCTGATTCTCAGAGGAGTGGGACTTCATGCTGCTCCTGGATACAGAGATGAAGGACAAAAAAGAACTATGGTAAAAGCAGATCTTAGTGGGTTAGTTGATATTCTCAGATGGCGTCTGTGATAGAAGCAAGGATGGAAATAAAGGCTCAGATTGTTATTTTACTGGAGAGAATGAAAAGCATTGCCTGAAATACTTTGCTTATCATCCTGCAAACAGTTTTTATATGATTCCTATTTGTTTTATTTTTTATTCCAAACAGCTGAGGAAATAATGGATGGATCATTCTTACAGGACTATGATCCATACTTTTCAGTTGGTGACAAATGTTTCACTGGTGTACCAACATTTAAAGTGAACTTTAGCAAGCTGAAATACTTAAGCAGGCTCTTCCAAACCTGTGAATCATTACTCTGCTCTGGCATTGCCTCCAACAGTGGCAAGAGTAAGGAGATATGGAAGAATGCAAAAAATGCAAACCATACTGTGATTCATGTCTTGATTGCACTGCCTCATTTAGTAGGGGCATAGTTGATTTGTTTATTATGCAAACCTTCTAATGAGAAACTTTTTGATCTAAGCTCTGTAGAGGGAGCAGGATGTTCTTTTGGTAATCTTGTGTTCTTTAGGAAATCTCTATTTAATCTGTATTTTGCACTTCTTAAATTGTATCTCTGTGCTATGGACACAGTGTTCATGCATATGTAGTTGGTTGAGAGGGCTGTACTGTGGGCAGTAAAATCTTCACATAGACATGTGCAGGCCCAAAATGACACAAGTTTTCTCAGGGTAGCCTGGGAAGCAGCCCATCCTCAGCTGTCTCAGCATGGACTCACAAACCCCTCCAAAAATGACCATATCCATCTGACTTATTATATCGGGGTAAAAAATTGAACAAACCAGACTGGCTGGTATATGTTGTCCAAACAAAATCCACTGCTTTAAGTAGTATAGTGATGTGGTGATGTCTTTTTTTTTTAAAAATTTTTTTTTTCCCTTCTCTGTTCCTGAATGCCTTGCCTGATTTGCCTTAGCATCTCTAGGGAAAAAAAAATCCCAACTTTCATGTAAGACAGTGACAGCCCCTGAACAAATAAGCACCATTTAGGCCTTTCCTTTTCCTTGAACTCCCCAGTTGTGTTTTTTCCCCTCTTAACCCAATGTGGAGGATCCGAAAAAAGAAAACATAATTCAGAATTCTGTTTCTTATCAAGGAACAGGGCTGGAAAAAACAGCACAGTGCGTCATGGCTCCTAATGGATGCTGTGAAGTCCTTGAAGAAATCCCAAAGATTATAAGGATGTATACATCTGTGTATATGGAAAATGTCAGAAAGGAACCTTTTGGAAAATAATGTTGACTTCCAGTCCTTTACCCTTAAGTGTAAGGTCCTGTGTGCCTTTAACAGAATTTGATAAATTAATTTTTGGAGGTTCCTGTGTATTACCTGTTTTGCTTATCACTCATGAAGAGTGATCTTCCTGTAAGTAGTAGTAGTAATAATAATAATAATGATCATGAAGTGACAGTTGTTGGCAAAGGATTTGCTGCATTTATTAAAGTAGTATGTTAGTTTTTCTGACATAGATATATAAATTAGCTTGTCCTGATAATTTATTGCTGACAAAATGCTGACAGCTTTCAAGTCGCTTTAAAGGCACAAAAGTAAAGAGGAAAAGAGAGAGTGGTGGTCTCTGCAAACGTCTTCTGACTATATAAATTTAAATCAAGAGTAAAATTTATGTTGTGTATTCTTTTATAGATCAGCTAAGTAATGTGATGCATTATATGTGGACTACACAGATTGTATTGTCACGTTTGTGTATATGAGCTATTTATAAGGATGTAGTTATCTAAGATTATTACCTTATTTAAACAGATACACTGTCAAGTTTGAAGAGAGGAGTATTTTTTCATGGGTTTTTTGTGTCACTTTCAAATCACTTTTGTTAACAGCTGGTTACTTAAGCTTACATAAGAATGTGAATGACTTATATAATGTGGTGATTTTCCAGTTTTACAATATAGAGGTTTGTACTCTTCCTCCCAGAACTATTCTTCAGCTGTATTGCTCTTCAGGAGTTACATTAGAGTGAGCCTTTAGGACAGACTCCAGGAAACAGCAAAACAAGAAGTGACTCTCAGAATGTTGGAAGCAGCTGATAGCTAAAAGAGCTCTTCTCAGCCAGTTAATGAGGATGCCATTTAGTAGTCCTTAAAAGGTGATGGAATTTTGTTTGCTCCTGCCTTAGGATGTGTAACTATTAGCTGTGACTAGAGGTTTATCTAGCCATATGAGTGCAAAACCCAAAGAAAACAGTATAAATATCTATTGAACAGGGTACAGTTATGTAATTAGCACTTAAGGGTTATGACAGAAGACGGTGGTGATAAGATAATGAATTCATGAAGGGAAAGTTTAATGTTACCTGAATGTTACTTATTCTTCTTTGATGTAGGGTAAAATACAGCTGATGCTTAGCAATAGTAGATGGAACTCTCTTTTTCTTTCTAATGTTTCATTAAAAAATGACACTACTGATAAGAGCTCAGAAAGTTCATTCTGGGGCATTAGTGTCTGTGTTGATTCAGGGGGAAGAGTGCCATCTGCAGAATCCTTAATCTTCCCTGCTATAATAGCTCTGTCATGCCAGCAGTGCTCAAATGTTGGTGGACAGGATTTACTCTTAGCTTGTGAGATCTGATGTGCTCAGCCTTTTCTAAGGAAATCGCTTAAAACCTGCTACAGAGCAGACTGGTTTTCTGTTGTACTAAGAAAACTTCATCTATAAGCTCCTTTCCCCAATATTGTCCAAAAAAAGATTAGGATGCACATCCTTGTTGCTTTTATAATCTTCTCTAGATTAACTGTGAGGAAGCAGGGGAAAAGAGATGAGCATTAGGTCAAAGTGTTTTAGAAGGGATGAAAAAAGCAGCTGTTGCAGAGCAAAAAAAGCACACGCTCCCAGCCAAAATCCCACCACCCAACAACTCCAAAACTTGCACAGAAAAACCTTAGGGAAAATGAGAGAGATAGGCTTTCATTTATTTTTGTGGGTGTTTCCCTCCTCTCCTCACCCCCTCACCCTGCACATCCCCCTTCTGAATATTAAACTCAGTTACTCTATGCTGTAGCACTGTTTCATAATTGAGGAGGGGGGTATTCTCTTTGCTGCCATGAGTATATTGAAAGTCTCTTTCTGGAGGGGCAGTCGTCTAGGGTGGGTTCTAACATATTTCTGTGCCCTTGTGTTTGATATCTAAGCTTCTACTGATGAGTTCTTTTAGAATGCAATGAAAAAATGAAATGGAAGAATGAAAGAGACATTAAATGAAATACACACAGACAACTTTTTTGACCTAGTAAAGCAAAACAGAAAAACTGAATCAAGACACAGTGTAGGAGAAGAATCAGGGGAGCCAGAAAACAAGACCTTGACTGCAGTGATGTAACACAAAATAGCTCTTCACCTAGCATAGGACTGTGCTGGCAAGATACAGAGACCTGGTGCATCTTGCCAGGGCTCACATGATGCTCACAAGCACACTGCAGGCTGTCAGATAACTGTGGCTATCAGTGGAAAATGCCTGGAAGCTGAGGATTAGAGCACTGTTTCTGTATTTATAGAAATACTTCTCCAGTGTCTTTAAAGCATGTGAGAAAGGAAAAAGGTCTGAATGTTGTCTTTGCATCTTGACAAGAGGGTCAGGGTCATGTAGCAAGTGAGGTTTTCCTTTATGAGGAAAAGAGATAATGTTGAAAGTTTGTAGCTTTCATTGTGACTTGAAATTTAAGGTCTTTCTGGATTCCAAGGAACTGAAGACAGAATTCCAGAGAATCTGTGTGCCTTGCTGTAAAGCCAGGCAGCTGGCAGAACAAGCCCATGTGACACCATGCTTGGTTGGTGGTCTGTCAAATCTGGCAGCCCCAGAGACTGAAAAAGGCAGAGAATGCAAGAAAGCAGGAAGGCTGCCAGCCCAGCTTGTTCACCTGCAAAGTCATGAGCAAGGGGCTTGGAAAGGACAGGAATTCATTAGAATTGATGAAGGAGTGGGGCAGTTCAGTAGCTGGGAGCCAGCATTCCTGGATGCCTCCAGGCAGAGAGGGTAGGAAGTGTCTTCAGCTGTCCCAAAGAAAATGGAAAGCTTTTCAAGTAATATCAAAGGCTTTGTGTGTGGTGATTGTTAATTATTGTTGTTAAGGCAAGAAGATAGAATTTTATGATGAGAATGAAGCACTGGAACAGGTTGCCCAGAGAGGTGTGGTAGATGTTCCTTCCAACCCAAACTACTCTGTGATATTATTGGTGCTGTTGTTATTATTATAATACCCCATTTTCCCCCAAAGAAAAGATAAAATTGTATTTTAGTGGAAAAATCCTGACTTGAAAGTTGAACATTTTGATAATTTGGAAAGGGTTGTGTGTATTTATCCTTAAACTTGGGGAGGGGGTGGATATGCAATGCTACTGTTTTTCTTTTATGCATTCTTTTGATCTGTTCATCTTTCTGGCTCACCTCACCTCCATCTGTAGGTTTGTTCCATCTGATATGCAGATTTGAGCCTTCTGAGATTGAGTTGCTTCTCTGTTGTGCCTAGTGCAGTGATATTTATGAGCCAGAATCCGTAGTTATTGAACTGTATCATCTTTGACAGTATTTCAGGTAACCTCTGAAAAGTAAGTATATAGGAGGCCTTTGAAATTCTTAGGAAACATATGAGAACTTGATCGCAGGATGCAATGAATTAAGGCGTTTATTTTTGCATCGTAGGAAAATCTTGTCCATATTGCAATTTTAGTGGTTGCAAAAAAAATCCTAGTGGCATTTTTCTGAGCTGACTCTTGCTTCTCTACCAACAGTAGTTTCAGTAGTTCCATGGTGGAGCTCACTCATCTCATGTGTTGATGAGATGGTGGGGAATGCAGAAGAGTGATGATGAGGCAGGACTTTAAAAAAACATTAATGGAACTAAATATGAATTCTGGAGCTAAATAATTTATGAAATTGTAACTTAAGTAAAATCTCTGTTATTAAAAAAAAGCATAGACGATCTGGCTGGTATACTTAAGCATGCGTTTCACTTGTATCAATTTTGTGTCTTTTAAATTTGCAATTTGAATAAGGTATACCTTACGAGTATTGTGATTTTCCAATAAGAAGCTGGTAAATCTTGAGCCTGGAGATTTTTACTGCCTGAGCTCATGTGGATGTCTGTATGCTTTGGACACTTCGTGTGCTGCACCTTGTCTGTGAAGTGACTTTCTTCACCCTGCTTATTTATTTATTTATTTATTTATTTATTTATTAAAGTTGGATGTACAACACAGTGAATACATGTGTGTGAGAATTAGGCATGTATAAATAAGAATATTAATTGGCAAGACTCTGGCTAATGAGTTGCAGTAGTGCAAGAAAAATTTCCAAATGGTCAAATTAGCCTCCAAAAATTTTTGAAATAAAGATTAGTGGATTCCTTAGGAGAACTCCATTGGTAGCTCTTTTTTTTAAATACAGCTTTTCTTACAGTAATGCACCTTAATTTAGCCAGTAGAAGCTTTTTCAGTTATTTATTTTGAAGTGTAATTTAAATTTATGTGAAAGTATAATTGGAAATGGGTTATTTTTGCCAAATCATCAATGAAATGTGTCTTTAGTAAAGAGTACAGAAGATATTCTCTCTATAAAATTTGGCTACACTGTAGTAAGCAACATGCATAAACATTAACTACAACTGTAGACAGAAAGATACTATATGATGTAAAAGAATTGTAGGCAATGTGCAAATATTTTATATGGCACCTAAGTCCATTGGGGCGCAGAGGAGATACAAAGTCTTACACTAGCCCTATTAAAGTAAATGGATGGGGAGAAAATAAGATTTTTTTGTGTAAAATCCCTGCTTTGTTTTACTGTTTTCTTTCATTGTATTTATTCAACTTACCTTATGTTCTTAGCCAGTTATGGTTACATCACAGTACAGTCATGTAACACATATGTATATTGGTCATTTTTTCAGATATATTTTTTAAAAAGTTTCCTAAAATATTCAAACAATGTTGATTAATATTTTTTAGAGTTGTGGGGTTTTTTTTTAGTTATATTTTTTATTCTTCTTTTACGTATATACAGGAGCTAAGCTCTTCTGGAGATCTCTTAAAATGACAAGTATTGAGTTGTTTTAAGGACTCTGTCCCATTTCAGTTTGAAAGATGAGACATACAAAAAAAAGATGGCCTTTGCCTAAATTAACAAGGTTAAGTTATAAATGGAATGAATAGTAAAAATCATTTTTTGTGTGTCTTCTTTCACAACCTGTGTGATAACCCAGAAAATATCCTAAGTGTTCTGAAAATCCTCAAAGGCAGTTTCCCTCTGCTTTATTGTGGCTCTTAGTTTTAATTGGAAAAATAGGCATAGGATTTTTAGTCCGTAATTCTGTGCTACTTTTAGAAGTATTGCATTTGTTTTTATCAGTCAGCACCTGGCAAATACTTTTCAGCTCTCATCACATAAAAAATAAACAGATAACTGAAACACTCAGGAAATACAAATTCCAAGAGTTGGACATCTAATTTCATACTTCTGTGTTCTAAAACTTTGTATGGCTGTGCTTACAGGGAAAGAATTTTGTTTGTCACTTTTAACTGGGTTTCAGGTAATAACACATGGACTGGAATAAACTTTCTTTTCCAAAGCTTTTATTTCTCTTTATTGAGACTTGTCGTTAGCAGCACCAACAGTGAAATGCTTTTCTCAGCGTGCAGCAGATTAGAAGTTGACTCTACAGCTGCCTTCTTGACATTAGAGCATCTCATCCATTGCAGTGTGCACTCAAGAGCAGCTGCAAGTTGAGCCTGGGATATGGATCTGGCAGACTCTGGAACCCCTCTTCTCTGACATATTATGTGGATCTCATCCAATTCAAATGCCACATATTTATTGTGATGACAGCTTTTACAATATGGTTTTTCTCAATCTAGCCCCATGGCCACTATATATATGTCATATAAATATGACTATATATAATTGACTACAATACTTTTTTTTTTTTTTTTGTAGTATTTTTGACTCATTGCAGTGTAGTCCAGTAAAGTTTCTAGTATACAAGGGCAGTCTTTCTGTTATTTTAGAGATGCTTCTTAAAACGATGCTATAAAATTTTATAATTTAGTTAGTAAACTTCATAAACCTATGAAACCGCAAAAATCCATATAGACTTCACACTGAAAAACCAGGGAGCTTTGCTTCTCTTGACAATTGTTTTTTGTTCTTCTATCAGGAGCAGTTATTAAACCTCAGTGGAACAGACCATTTTTAGCCTTACCTCATAATTTGTTGTAGGGATTTTTCGTGTTACTTGCCTAGAATGAAACTCTAAAATTGGAATGTAATTTTAATATGCTTGGTCATAAAACTTTAGCTTGTAGCCTTATTTCATAAAAAAAATGGTATTTTTAAGCCAAAAAGTTTGAAAATTAACTTTACTCTTTTTATGTACAGCAACTAAGTTAAAACTTTAATACAGCTTCATGTGCTGTTTTTCTTTTCCAACATTTTATTACATTCCATATTTTAAGAATAAATGCCTTGACATAGAAACCATCTTTTTTCTTTTTTCTTGCCAGTTAAATAGATATTAAGTGTATGCTCCTTAATTTTCTTGTGTTGTGTATGCCTTTCTGGGGTGTACAATTACACTGACAGTAAGGTGTTAATTGCAGTATAATGTATTACTAAAATACAAGAGATTCAGGATTTACATTTTTTATATAATTTTCTTACTGTAGATAATTACATTAAGGTAATTACATTACCTTGATGTTGTGAGTAGAGTTGTATTATTTCCTGTGAAAGCTGCAACCCTTATGGCAACTGTGTGAGTCAAGTATAGTAATGTGCAGTAATGGGGATAAAAGGAGTGAGTTTATCCTGCAAAACAAATAGTCATTCTTATCACTGATCCTTAAACTTTGTGCTGCACGACCCTCTACTTAGTTCCTTCCTGCATCTTTGCCTGGTACCATCTTGATTCTGCAGAAGTTTATGTTGTGCTTGGCTTCATGCACAAGGGACTTCAGTGTTGCTGTTCAAGCTTCTCACATGTAAGTGCCTTTGTAGAGGTGTGCAGGAGCCTTTACTGGAATTTGCTGCAGGACTCTGAGCATTCTTGATTAAAGCTATGCACCTCCATTTACCAAAAGCTGTAAGTCTTTAGAAGTAAGTTATTAAAAAATAATATTGGGCCATGTAAGTTATGCAGACCTAACAGAATGCAATTTTTAGTTGTGTTCTTGTCCTGCATTATAATGATCTCTTTATTAGTTTATACATGAATCGAGAATGGTAACTAAATTAGATGACCAGCCCCTCTAAGAGGGAATCTTGTTATTTTTGGCTGTCAGAAAGAAATAAAATCACTGAACAGTGTATATATTACTGCTTTACTGAAGGTCTTTGGTGGAAAAAACCTTGATATGGTATGAGTGCAAAAAGTGTTCCTAAATTAAAGATGTATTTGTAATATATGTTTAGGCTGCTCTGAATATTAGCATTATTTGAGAGTGACTTATATGAATCTGATTCCATGAAAAAATTATATTGATATTACATAATTCTCTTGTTCCTGCCCCTCATAATCTGCAGACTGCAAATTCTTGTTCTAAAAATTTGTTTTCTAAAAATTCATGGGAAATCTTTCAGCTGACTTCTAAGAAAAAGGATTTCTGGGAAGTAGTATTTGACAGGATGAGATTTCTGCAGTCTTTAGTAATGTTTGCTGAAAATTTTTTAATTGTTCAGGGGAAAGAAAATGCCACACAACAGTAATCTGAATGCAAACACAACTGAAAAGCTAGATATCTTTAATTCTTATTACATTCCATGAGTTACTGATTGCATTATTGCTTTTAATGGCTGCTTGTGTCCAGTTTAATTCTTAGAAATTGCTTTTCTTGTCCAAATCTGCAGATAAACAGCAGAACTGGTGAGGGTGATGCTTAAGTGTTTTTAATAATGTTATCTAATTGCAATAAGGCTGCACCTACATAATTTTTCTGTTCAGCAATATGCAGTTACAACTTTTTTTAGTGAGTATATGAATGTTTTTATGACAGGAAACTGTCTACCTTTCCTTTATTCTTAAAGTGAGCATGTAAGCAAAGTCCACGTTTTGTCTTGTTTTCTTTGGATTTTCCCTTTCAGAGGGCATATGGCTGTATCCAAAGCCTGCAGTGAGCGTTCAGCATCTGAATGTATTTGTGTCAGGCGGCTGCAGCGATAACAGGCTGCGGATGATGCAGTCTGCATTGTTAAGTCTTCAGGGAGCTTTGCTCTGATAAACCGAGCTTCATCCCACTGCCGCATCTCCAGGAATAAAGGGAGCAGAAATGAGCAATGTTATAAGTCCCAGATTAAGTTAGAGGGATGCACAATGTATGAAAGAGCTTTTTCATCTGTGACTAAATACATAATTTTTCATCCGTGTTGTCTGTGCAAGAAAATAAGTGTTATTGTTTTGCAAGTGTATTACCTCCCCCAGCTCTTTGCAACCTTAATCTGGCAAGCCACATGTAGTGTGGCTATAGTATTACTTCAGTTTTAAGGAAACAGAAAGAAATGCATCCCACATTTTTTTTGGTCTTGTGTTTTGAATTCTTTTGCTTCTCTTAGTTTTCTACCAAGAAGCTGATATAACTTATATAATAAAGAAGTGTAATGCAAATCTCTGACTAGTGACTAAAATATGGGTAACAACACAATTAGTTGGTCTGTTCCTTTGTTTCTTTGCTGAGTAATTGCCTAGAATTGCCAAGGCTTTGACTTAGCTCCTACCTATGGCTGTGTCAGATGTACCCATACTTATAACAACATGAATAGGTACATTAAGAATTAGAGATTTTGACCTTTTCTGGAATTTGAATAAAATTTCGTGGTGTGATGGCAGAGCAGTATTTTAATTCTTCAGTCTTACTTTGGAAAACTGATTCTCAGTTTCTGAACAAGGACTGGTAACACGAAGTACTGATTGGACTGCAAGCTTTGACTCAGCACTTCTGTTGTTCTGAAGTGTTTCTGCTCTCCTCTTTTAGCTCTCTCAAATAATGCAGGCAGATTCAGAGCCCAAGTAAAAAACAGCAGGAGCTGGGTGCAAGTACTTAGAGTGCCTTTACCAAATGCTAACTTGTTTCAGCATGAACTCCTTGATCCTGGGGTTTGCCAGGGCGTGTGGAGACACCAGTGATCCTTTCCTATAATTCTTGGCTCTGTGAAGAAGCTCAAAGCTGCAGAGGAACCCTTGGTTCCTCTTGGTTTAGCTCTTTTTTAGCAAGGGGTCTTGTTTATGTTTATCAACAAAAAAGATGAATTAGACTCAATTTCTCAACAAGTATTAAGAGAACACTATTTTTAGAAGCCTTGATGGCAGTGCCTTTGTTGGAATAAGGAGAGAAAATATATTGGACAAACAAGCTGTGGCTGTGGTAAAAACTAGCACCCACAGACTTTCAGAGCAGTATTTGACTTTCAAGAAATAAATATTGAAACAGTAGCTCTAAAACTCCATGTGGGATTTTTGGGGGTTTTTTTAATGGTTATTCTTGAATGTTGTGTAATTGTTGTTTTTTTATGTTTGAATTTTGTGCCTATTTCTTTATATGGAGACTATGAAAATTATGAATAGAATTTATGTAAATTTAAAAAGTTTTGGATTTCATGTAAATAGTTGTATAACACTTAAAAATTTGTTTTTGCTTTATATTATTGTTCCTATCAACCGTTTTTCTTGATTATGCCCAGACTGGTATATCACTGTCATATTAGGAAATTTAGCAAAATTTATTTTTAGATTGGTTTATGTTATTACAGCAAAATGAAACTTATCACATGACTATTCCCTTAGTAAAAGCATTGCACAAACATCTGCTAGTATTAAACTGATAGAGGTGCAGAGTTCCATTCTGCTGCATGGTCAGAAATGTAGCATAGATAATAAACAGAGATGGCTATTTTGATAGACTCTACACTCTGTAAGAAACCTCTCTAATATTTTTAAGTTGTAATTCTGTTGCTAACTTCAGTCTGTTACCTCTCAATGACAATTCCAGGTGCCAAAACAATTAACTATATGCTTATATGATGTTCCTTCATAAGAAACAAGTGAGTTCAGCTCTTGTACTGCTTTTGTGAAATTGCCAAGATAATACAGTGGAGCTGGAGAGAGCAGTGAAATCTAAACACATTTATAAATGTATGTATTTGGGGAAAAGGAGGGAGCTGTTTAGTCATCCAGAATCGTTGTAATATCGATATAGCACAGAAGCAGTGAGTGACCTTGAGGTCCTGGATGGTATTTCTCTCTGCTAACAGATTGTTGCATCCAGGTGTACATTTCTTGAATAAATAAACAAGAATGTAGCTAGTAAGTGGAAGATTGTGCTAGTTACCTGTAGTTTGGTGTTCTGCTTAACTTCTTGTATTGGTTTAATGTGGAAGGAGTATGTACAATTACATCTAACTAAGTGAAACTTTTTTGCAATATTTTATTCCCCTCTGCACCTGCCCCCCCGCCCCAGTATTTCTTTCAGAAGAACTATTGGTAACAATTCTTATGGGGTATTTGATCAAAAGTGCCATATATGAAAAAAACCAGATCATCCCAAATTATGTAGTAAAGAAGTCAGATTTATTTTTCAGTTTTTAAAGAAAGCTAGCAATGTAACAAATATTTGGTTGCCACTGCAGGGGATGTATTTTTATTTGTTAGTTGAGGCTCTCTGTTCAGTTGCTCTTTCTTTGCTTTCTGTTTTCTGATATTTGTTGCTTTCTTAGCCTGTATCCTGTGGCCATGGCAGCATCACAGTGAACAACAGCAGCATAAAAAGCAGCATAACATATTTTGGGATGTCACATGCTACACAGCCAGGAGGATTTATTGTAATTTTGTTGTCTAACCTTTAGGTCAGCTCAGAATACAAAACATCACTAAGTAAACTCCATCCCAAATTCTCTAATCTTTGAACAGAAAAAGGTTTCTGAGTATTTTTGTCTAGTCTGTTAATAGAGGCCATATAAGTTTATACTTGCATTTCAAATATGGATAAATGTTTACAGTGAAATTGTTCTTACTAGCATTTAATATATGTGCTATTTAATTTTAAAAGCTTTGAATGATAAAGTTATATGCCTTTTGCACATTGATGAACTCCGTTTTTTCCATTATTTATCTGCATTTAATCTGAAGAGTTTCTGTGATTGCTTACTGCATTTAGGGTTTATGTTTGTGGAGATTTTTTTTTGTTTGTTTCTTCATTTTGTTTTATTGTTATGGTTTTTTTAGGCATGGTATGCTCTTTTGAGAGTCATCTGCTTAACATATGAGTTTAGACATTCTCAAAAAGGATTTCTGAGCTGTTGCAATACATTATTTTTCATAATAAGGAAACTGTAAGGATGAAATTGAGGCAGCTGTAATCTTTTCCTACCCTTCCTTGACAGCAACGTCTCTGTTGTGAGAAAGTGAAATTCAGAGTAGGACAGGTCATGGCAATATGGATTTGAGTGAATCAAACTTGGAAGGGTGGGAGGAGTATCAGTGCAGAGAGAGAAGAGATGAGATCTGAGTTTCCCTGCCGATTTTTGGGTCCTGCATATTATAGAGCATGTTTCTGCTGTTCCTTTTTGCTGACTAATGCTTTTTACTCCTTCTAACCCAGAATTTTTCTGAAGTAATGCTCAGGCTTTTTGTGAGTGGTATTTATCCTGCACATAACTTAACACTAATGTGTTACTGGATTAAACATTGGCTAAAGTGTAAGAATAGGTACAATGCTTTTCAAATTAAAGATGGTAGAATCCATATTAAAAACATTTCATTAATAATACCAATTTGTGTGAGTAAGAGTTATTTAAAATTGCCTGCAGTGAATTCAATGTTTGCTTACCATTTGATGAAGGTTGCTCCACAAGAAGGTTCTGTCTTGTGCAACAAAATCTTGTCTTTATTAAAAATAAATTAGCTGTCATATAGTATTGCCTTTGCTATTTGTATGAATCATCTGTGAAAAGTACATTATGTTCAAGTATGAAGATTATCTTATTATGGGCATCTTGATTTTTTTTTTTTTTTTTTCCCCTTCCCCTTGGAATGAGGTAAATGCAAAAACACTTTTGGAAGGCAGACCTAATAAGATGCTCTATATTTTTTATTAAGAGCCATGCACTTAAAATTTCAGTTTAAGGTGAATAAAAAAGTGGATCTCCAGAAGTGTTAGTCCAGGCTGAGAAATTTAGTAAAGTGATGGCAGATGAAAGTTAACACAGACACTAGTGAGACACTTTAGGATTCTGAGCCTTATGTTTTTGTACTCTCCTGTTTGGGGAGGTTTCATCAGGAAATATTTTTTAGATTTATCTTATTAGAAAAGCAATGAGAAACTATAAAAACAGTTATTGCAGGAAGATTTGCAGTTATCACTACTTCAATATAGTGTTAATGAAAGAAGTTCATGTAAGGATACAAAACAAGTACTGTAACAACAGAACTTCAAATGCAGACAGTGTCTGATATATAAAAAGCAATTTGGCAATGTGTTAAAGGATCCTTCTGATAACTGCAGTATTGAAGTTTAAGTGCTTTTCATGAGCATCCATTAGCACACTTGCATTCTAGGAAATGGCTTGGATGCATTATGCAAAGTAATGAAACATATGGTAAAGAGTGGTCAGATACCATCCTTGATATGGTTCTTAATGTATAGTAAAAATGAGTGGAATGTTACCGGATTATGAATCTAAAAATAGAAAACCTTGTACAGATGCTATAGAAAGGTATCTGAAATATAAAGAGAGTTTCATGAACCCTAAATCTTACTGTGTGGTTTAGTTGCTGTCCAGGACCAGCTCAGTCACTCGCTCACTCCCCAATTTCAATGGGATGAGGGAAAGAATCAGAAAAGCAAAAACAATAAAAAAAAACAAACTTGTGAGTCAAACTAGAGGAATGTAAAGACAAGAGGTGAAGGTATCCTTTTTAGCTCCAGTGATTGCAAAAGCCATCACATCACCTTTGAGATACAGACTGAGACATAGTGAGTCTTCAGGCAATGGCTGCTTTGGAAAGGTTATCCCTCAGTTTTTATGGCTGTGTGTGAGCTGTCATGGGGTGGAATGTGCCTGTGGTCAAGGAAGTTTAACTGTTGTGGTTGTGTCCAGTCCTGGCTGCTTGACCATCCCTGCAATGTCAGAATGAGGAGCAGAGCCACTGTGACACTGTGCAGGCACTGCTCTGTGTTTGCTAAGACACTGCTCTGCTATCCCCACACCAGTTCAGACACAAGTCCAGGACACAGCACTGCATAGGCAGTGGAGAGTTAATTTTATGCCAGTGAGACTCACCATAGTCACTCCTCTGTCTCAGACACTTCTGAAGCACACTTTCTGTAGTACATAAATGCTGAAAATAATGGGTGCAGATTTGTTAACTAAGGTTTTAGTTCTTTATCTGCATTTGTAAGGAGCAGAAAATTGATTTTACTTGCTCAGGTGCTGCATAGGCTGGGACATCTTGTAGGAAAAGACTCAAAATCAGCTTTACACTGTAACATTGGTGACAGTACCTCTTGTTTCATGTTCTGTGGCATTGTTGTCTACAAGTTGGGGCAGTCAATTGCTCTGAAGCTTACATAAAGTATTTTGAAATGGAATTGATTCTTGGATTAAGGATGTTGCACAATTAATTTAACAAACTGTAAACCTCAAGCAAATGGATGTTGTATTTCATATCTGCTCAAGTTCTGTCATACATTTTTAAAACCCACAAAAGGCTGAATTATTTTTGGAAGTAAAATTTTATAGTCAAGCTCTTTGCAGTCAAACTATTGAAAATTGCTGTTAGGGGTTGTCCTTGGTTTCCAAATATTTTTCTCAAATGTTTTGACCTTGCTCAATTTTCTTTACCATCAAGAATATATAAAACTCTTATCCTAGTTACCTTGTACAGATAGTCTCTTGTGTCTCTGCTGGAGAAAGGAGGCCAAAACCAAGGGATGGTGAAGATCAGCCATCTACACAAATGCTAAATTATTTTAGTGAGAAGAAAAAGCTTTAATAAAATGTATCTGTTACGATTATTCTAATATTTAAACCAGATAATATACTAATTCAGGTTTAATTACAGCTGATTAATTTCTTCAGTCCTGAGCACATGGGATGTTAGGGAAATTGTTTACCTGAAGCACCTTTGTTTAAACAAGCAATGATGTGGTGTTATCAACATTAATCATGCTATTACCTTCAGTTAAGTTAACATTTTTTTCCTGTTTAGGGCACAGTTTTTGGTAGCATTGGAGAATGCAGCCTGCAGAAGAATTAAATTTTTACTTTCCAGATATTACTCATTTTAACGGGGAATCAAAGTTCTTAGCCTACTAATTATTTTTTAGCTATTTCTATTAAGATTTTTTTCCCTTTTCATGTTTGATGTTCCTAGGTCCCAAAGAGCTTTAGAGATTTCTATTTTTAATGTAAGTTGCAAATGAAAAATGGATTTCTTAAAATTTTTACTAGTGCACCCTTCTTTAGGGAGAGTTTGGATGCTAAATGAAAATTTGTAGCCTACCTACTAAAAGTTGCTATCATTTCCCTGAAAATTTGCCAATCATGCTGGGTGAAATTTATCTTTCCTTGATGTAAGCATTGAAAAATCAAATAAATTTCACCTCATATGATGTGTTTTTCTTCTTCTGATGAGAAGATGAGCTGCAGGTAAATAGGTCAAATATCATACATAATAGTTCATCCCCTTTGATTAAATTCAGCTAGGGAGGTATCTTTCAGAGTTCTTGTGCCAATGTTAATTGTTTTTTTTTATTTTAAACCCTCAATCCTCTTCTTAGAGGAGATGGTTTATAGAGAGTTTTACTGCAAGATATGTATGTGCTCTTGTCCTGCCATTTCTTTTATTAAGCCTTTTTTCCTATCTGCTCTTGTTAGGAGTCAGGACTATAATGTTTCAGGAGTAAAAAATACAGAGAAAATGAAGATAGTGCCTGCATCAAAGGGATCCAAGCTTAAAAATAGGAAGAGAAACAATGGACAAATATGTCAGCGTGATGATGATAATCTTGTGCTAATACTCTGAAAGTGACCTTTAGGTTTTGTGTAGAAGAGATTTTGCTGAAAACTTAATTGTAACACAGTATTTATTATGGGGTGACAAAAAATTATTTCAGATCAGAAAAGTGTACCCTGTTTTGCACTGGGAAGCCTGGTGGTTGTGTGAATAGTGGCAGTGTTGAGTCACATCTCGCATGGCCACTTATTGGTCATCTGGTGGGGAGCCCTGTTGAATACTTGCCTGAATAGTGTTATGTGGCAAGTGGAGCCAAAGGCTGTGCTGTTTAATTTTCTAAAAAAGAAAATCCCAACAAATTTTAACATTATTGATCTGTGAGGAATGCTGAAATAATTCCTTTTTGCAGTGATTGCCATTATTTGGCGTGGATAGCAAAGCAAATGTGTAGAAATTAGATGGGTTTATAAGGTTGTAATTTGCTTTCAGGGAAAATTCAGAGCTTTGTCAAAAGGCTAGCGAAAGTCTAATGGTGCAGAAATTTTTATTAGAGAAGATAGTAATGCCTTTTTAGCATGTTATTTCTTTTTCTTCTTGAGCTTTCATTAGGATTAATTTATTTGAAGCTGCCATTGCATGAGGAAACAAATGAAAACATGTTTTGTGGGAGTCTCTGCATTTAGGGTTTGGAGAGAACTGCCTGTCTACAGCTTCCACTGATATTGGTTGAACCCACATGTGCTCGGTACTTCTGGAAAAGCTTTTGTTGCTCTAACTTAGAGTGAACATGTGCCATGAATCTGGCTTCTACCTTGCTGAAAACAAACAAGACAGAAAAAAAATGTTCTTTTGACTTGGGAGGGTGAATTGTTGGTGGACAGTATTTTTCGGCAACCCTACGTGCTTCCTTCCAGCCTCATCCTGGGGGCTGCTACAAGGATTCAAGCACCCGTGTTGTAGAGCTGATTAAAGCAGTGATCACTTAGTACCTGGGTTGTCTCACCCTGGTGCTCACTGACCCATGGCTGTACTCTTGTGGGGCAGTGTGGATGAGGAGAGATGCTAGGGAGCTGGAAGAGGGCCAAGGGATGAAGAGGAGATGGAGTCTAAGGGGAGGAATGGGGCTGCTGGAGGAATTGATGCTCCTGCTTGTTTTAGTGGCCCAGTTTTAATGTGAAATCATGTTTTTCGTGCCTGTCCTAACAGACAGATATGTTTCTGATACGATTTCTTAATTCTCAGTCATACTATCAGTGCATGAAGAATTATGAGAGATATTCTGATATTATTATTAGTGCAGTAAACTTTACTTTGCCATTGAACTTAAGGATCAAAACTTGGAGCATGGCTATGGCCCTGCACTGATGGGGGGTGGTTTGGTTACTCTCTGGTCCCATCAGGCTCTGTGGGTTTACCCCCATGGGTATAGAATCATTCAGGTAATTCAAATGTTACAGCATTTGCTTCCTGCCTGCAATTAACTAGATTGCAATATGATTATTTCATTATTAATATTGCCTGAGCTATTTGATTGCACACTATCTACTTCTCATATTAAAACTGGGAAAGTCAGCCATGAATCCTTAGAATAATTGTGTGGTTGATATTTTAGGTAGACAAAAGTAGTTTCTCTAACAGTTGAAAATTGCAGTTCTCTTGTGTGTGACCCAGTCAAAATCAGTGTAGAATATACTTCAGATAAGTTTATCTCAGTTTTGAAACATCTCTATCCTTGTTAGTTTGGAGAAGTATGACAACAAAATTTTTCCACAGCTCAACCTATTTGTAAGTATATGGGGGCACTCCAATCCCAAGCTTTTTGAACAATTGTTAACCTTTTATCAATAATTAAAGAAGTGTAAATCGAGTCCTTGGAATTCAGTAAAACTCTTGGTCACATTATTTTCACATCAGGTACCTTGCTTCTTCTATTTTTGTGCTGAGTGTGGGAGTGTATTCACAAAATTTTGCTGTGTCATCTAGCTTTGAAGATCTAGGCTGGTAATATAAAAAGAGATTTTTCTGTCTGCCTTTGTCTTGAAGAGGAAAGAATTCTGATTCTCTTTCTTCCTGTGCTAGTGTGATAAGCTCAAAGAACTGAAGTATACACTTGATAGCATAAGATGAGTTTAAAATGCACAGCAGTGCATATAAGTATCAGAATTGTATAAAATTTGTTAGTGTTCAGTCATAGCTGTTTATGAAAGATACTTAGGTTTTTAACTGCAGAGCTTGCATTTCAGCAGTTTATGCTGTGGAACCACTGCTCTTCCCTGTCAGTTGAATACAAGACTTCTGGCAATTGTAGCAATTATGTACCTGAGGAATTTATGTGCAATATGTTCTTTAATGAGCTTTAACTTCAGTGGCAGGAGTTGCTGCACAGATGTAAAGTGATTCCCAGAGGTACTGGCTGAAGTTCTCCAGTGGTCCTTAGAACATCTGATTAAGGCTGTAAGAGAGTAAGAAGTAAGAGATTAATAATAGAGGGTTACAGTGCTTGGCAAAAGATCATGGATTGATTACTGAGTATTCATAATTTTTTTTACTAAAATCTGACCATTTTTCAGAACTTGGACATTTGACCTTTTTTCGCAAGGTCCTCCCCTTTGTAGCTATAAATAATGGTGCTGCCTTTAACTGTAAAGCAACTTTTAAGAATTATACTTTCTTTTTGAAACAGATGACAAACTAGAAAATTTATAGAAGTTGTTTTAGACCATTAGCTTTAGAATCATTTAAGTGGAGAACTCTGCATATAAATTGTGAGTGCAATTCTCTATTCTGCTGTTTGGGGAGAATATAAAAAAGAAAATTTTTTTTTATTGGGATGGTGAATTTTATTTGATATAGATGGGAAGGCAGCGCACTTCCATCCATCATGGTTTGCTTTTTTTTTAGTATTTGAATGATACTGAATTTGACTTGATGCTTGTTTATTGTCTCGGTCTGTAAGCTTCCTTTTTATCTTGATACTGCTTTTCTGCAGGTTTACCTTCAGTAGGGCTGAATAGTGGCGTCTGTCAGTTTTGTTGTTGAAAACAGTATTGGCCAGATGTGTATTTTCTATGCAATGCATAGATGTTGGATGCTATGGAATGGAAACCTGATAATTGGAAGTTAATATTTCTCGCTTAGTATTCTTTTTTTTCCCACTACATCCTAAAAGCTAGTCTGTTGTTGGTGCAGATAGAATTTCCATGATCACTGACTTGCTTTGCATTTTAAGTCAATTTAGTGTTTATGAAAGGTTTCAGGAAGTTACTGTTGTTGACAGGAGTCTGAGCATCCTGCAGTGTACGTGGAATTTTTTTTGTCTTTCATGGTCCATAGCTCTTCCGCTGAGGAACCATATGCATGAATGAAAACCCATAATTTTCATGGTGGTTAGTGTTCTTTTGTTTCTTGAAACTGATTTGTGGGAGATGTTTTTTTTTTTTCCCGCTCCTTTTTTCTTTTTAATACTTCGGTTGGTTTTTGACTGCTTAAGATACGGATGTCCCTGATAGGGTTACTATCAGAAGTACTAATTAAATATAATGATAGTAGTTATTTTTAGTTTAATTTGCTAAGCAGAACATGGACAGTGTTAGTTTTCCCTGTAATGTCTAGTGAAAGGAAAGCTTTGCACCCACTCTCCAAATTCAGCACTGAAAAGGAATACATATTTTATGAACTGACAAACAAGCTTATAATATCTAATAGAATTTTACTTCCTATGCCTTAGACTTGTCTGTAGCTACAGAGGATAGAGAATGTGTCATTTGTCGGGATTTTATGTTATTATGCTTTTCCATAAGGCTAATAGTAATTTTGTACTTCATTCTGCTATAATCTTTGAAATATTTTATGTGCGTTAATTAAGTCAAGGTTACTATGTAGATTCATAATATTTAGACAGTAATGTGATATTTGGAATCTGCCTTTTACAGGGTATACTTTTTCTTCAGTGAATTGCTTTTGTTTCTGTAGAGCTATAACATATGTCCTACCTGCTGCTATTATCTGCCCCATTGCCGTTTAAAAAAAGGACTGTGGGGAACATTAAGCAAACGCTGTTTTGCAGTCACTGCTCCATTTAGATTGAATGGGCAGGATTTATGCATAATGCTCTCAAGATTTATTTGTATATTGTCTCTTACATAGCTGTGGAATACATGTAATAATGCTAAACCAAGGTGGGGAGCCAGAAATATGAACCATGGAGCCTTTTGTGCCAGACTGAAGAGAATCAGGGTATCAGGGTGTTGTTGGTTTTTTTTTTTGTCTGTTTTTTTACTAGATGAGGTGAAAAAATACTTCTATAATACAGCCAGATCTGTTTTTCTTTGAAAGTGCATATACCAGTATCATGTTCTATGAGATAACCTTTAGTATAAACTAAGATGTTGTCAGGAAACCATTTTTTAAAAAATATCAATGTGTCAAAGACAGTTTTTTTTTTTTTCCCAGAGATATTGGGAGGAATTGAAGAAATGAAGTGTTCTGCGATCTAAGTGTCTGGATTTTTTTAGGTGTTATGAAGGAAGATAGAATGTTCAAACTAGTAGTGAGGCAGCTTAAGGCCTTTAAAAGGCATTAAGAGTAAAGTTTGATGTACAGAAAAATGTTGTTTCTTGGGATTTTGATTTTTGTAAAATGATATGTGAGGCATACTGAAATAACTCTTTTTTTTGATAGCAGAGGAAAAGCAGCATTTGCAGTTGCTCAGTAAATGCATTCAGGGATTTGAGAAGGGAAAAAGCCATGCTAGGTGCTTATACCCAAAACAGCAGGTGTATTGTTTTGTCACTGACCTTGCTGGTCTTGCATTTCAGGTTGCAAACCTGTTTATAGATTCAGCCAAGTATCCCAAAGCAGAGAGGTGATAATTGTGACATTGAAGTCATTAATGCAGCTTTTCAATTGTAGAATAATATTACACATTGCCATGGATTTAATTTCTCCATGATGTTAAAATGATAGAAATAACAAAGATAATTTGCACTTAAACCAGATTTATTTTGCAGTTTTAAACTTGTAAATCCTATATTCTGTATGTTTCATTCAGAGTATTAATCTCCCAGTAGAGAAATATTAATAATGTTGTTGTGCAAATTGCTAGCAAAACTCAATCTGTTTAAGGAAACTAAAAGCAAAATGAAGCAGAGAAAGAGGAGAATATGATGCAAAACTTATTTAATTAGGTCAGTAAGAAAACAGCAGCTTCTTAGTGGAGGAAAGTTTTAAGGTCAAAAGGAAATCTAATTGTTCTGAGGGGAATAATACATCAGGGAGGGAAAAAACAGAATTATAGAACTTTGAGGAATTTAAAAAATGTGAATATATACATTAAATAAAATTAAAGTGTAGTTTGGAAATCAAAATGAATTTCCTAACCTTCATAATTACTAGCTTCTCTTTTGAGATCTGTGTAAGAGAAAGTAGGTGCATTTAAGATGGAGGGAATGTAAGGAAATAATAAGATATGATATATGCAACACCAGGGGATTTATTCACTGATCCAGGGAATCCCTTGTTATGTTTTTCCTATATTATAAATATATTATAAATGTTTATGTTACAGGACACGTTTTTTAAAAAGATATGAAGTATGGATTAGGCATTAAAACTGTTTTCTGAAAATATTTTATTAGTTTGTTGGTGTTGTCCCAGACCTTCAGTGCTTCATGCAGATCTTTTGGTTCTTTGTGCAGAATACTACCACACAAGATTTTGCTACACAGCTGTACCATGGAATCAATGGTACATTCTGGCCTGAGATAAAGTGAGTGATTTCTGAGTGGCCCTGACCTCTCTGAAAATTCATATGGAGAAAGAGTTTATGACTCTTTTGATAAAAGCCAAGAGCCAGGTCTGGGTGTTTCTGCTGTCAGGTAGGCAATCCATGTCAGGACATGGACAAAGATAGGGCAGTACACTCTGCTGCAAATTTTCATTGAAAGCTGCATGAAAAGTCAAAAAGCGTCTGATAGAAGCATAAAACAAGCCAGTTAAAAGCATAAAAATACACCAATACAAGCAGTGGAACCTGTGAAGAGATGGCTCACTTAGTCCAAGTCAAGCAGTGTGCTATGGATAGTCTTTGTTCATGGAATTTGCAGATAGACCCTGCATTGATTGGTGGCCAAAACCCAGCAGATTTACATGATTCTAAACAGATTTAGTAATGGATTTGCAATCAAGTGTCATTATTTCAATGGGATTCCCAGTACAGGATGATTGAGAGCCTTTATTAGCTTTGTGTCACAAAGTCCCAAACTAAAGATTTTCAGAATGAAGGAGGAGAATGAGTTTAATTAGATCCTTTGTATACCTCACTGTACTTTTTTATATTACTTAGGTGACCAAGCTGATTGATACTTCAATTGAGAGATGCTAAACAAAATCTTGACTTTAGAGTTTTTGGCAAGTTATGGATGGCCTTGTTGTGTCATCTTTAGTAGTAGCGTCATCTTTTTAAATGTTTTATGTATTTGCAAAGACAACAGTGGTATGATGTATTAACGTACTATGTTCTTACCCCAAAAGATAAGGGTCAAGAAACTGAGAATATTTAGTCATCTGAAAGGAGAAAAGATTTAGTCCATTGCCTTAGCCAGAAAGTCATCACTTCCCTGTACGTGCATTTTCTGTTTCAGCTAACTGTAATACTTGAAGAGTTGATGGGCATTCTCTCCCTTTTCCTGTGATACAGTGTTTGTGAAATAGAAAAAAATTCCATTTTTCCCTGTTACTTTGTTACAGTAATGAATGAGAACAGCATCAAGCTGATTAAGGATAGCTGTTGCTTCTCTATGGGTGGCAGCTGTGCTTCTTGTCTTCTGAAGAAGTTGTTTGTTGCTTGGTGAGGACTGACACACAGCTTTTATCATATCCTGGAAAAGGGGTAGCCAAGTTTGTTTTGCTCGCTCCTGGCTGCAGGACAAGTTTATGCTGTGAGCTTACACTGCTAGCTTATACTGCATGTTTTGTTTGGAGTAGCAGAGTGAATGGAATTACTATTCTGATTTTCCACCAATTTACTCACAGGGGGAAGGATAGTTAGGGTGACAAAACACAAAAAACTAGACTGAATCTCCTTATTTCTTATTTTTGGGTGAGAAAGGACTGTGACAATTTAGTCCTAAAAGTCCTCTTCCCAGTATAATGAGACATTTCAATTACTGTTATAAAATGTCTTGGAGTGTGTAGCTGTATCCTGGGTACAGTAATTTCACAACTATAAGGCTCACCCTTTTGACTAAAATTTTCCCCCGAACCCAGAATTGCGCCTTATAGTCCGGTGC
>PYHW01009739.1:1710426-1778993 GCA_013186435.1 Turdus rufiventris | reverse complement strand
CGGGGCCGATCCAAGCCTGCATGGCCCCAACAGGGGAAAAGCAGGGCCGATCCAAGCTCACCCGGCTCCGGCAGGGGAAAAGCGGGACTGATCTAGGCCTGCATGGCTCCGGCAGGGGAAAAGCAGGACCGATCCAAGCCCACCCGGCCCCGAGGCACCCCAAGCCACCTGTGGTCCTGAGCTGTGGCAGCCCTGAGCCACCCTGAACCGCAGCAACCCCGAGGTGTGAGCTGTGGCCACCCCGAGCCCCGCCTCGCCAGCCAGGGATGGGCGGGAGTGCCGAGCCCCACGCATGGGGAGGGCGCTTGGGGCTGCGTTTAAAGGCTACACCAATCTGTGAAAAATGTTTGTAAATTGAGCACCTGCCACTAAACTCCATGATCGCAGGATTCCGTTACTAATTCGTTACTTTGTTGTGCGCAGCATGGATCTTTGCGGCAAAAAAAAGTGTGCCGTATAGTCCGGTGCGCCTTATATAATGTACAAAGTTGCAAAATTTGCCAACTCCCGGAGGTGCACCTTATGGTCATGAAATTACTGTAATTATATAGTGGTAACCCTTGGAGACATTGATCATACTACAGATCCCCATTGCATTACACACTGCATAGATGCATAACAAAAATCCAGCTCTTGCTATATGTTTATGTCCCAAGCACAAAATGGATTCTAGAGGCAGGTGAGATGGAGACATACACACAGAAAAGCAGAGACATACACACAAACAGATTTATCTTTATGATCCCTTCACAGACTGCCATGGCTGTCCAGAGAAGGAGCAAACACTATGGTGGGAGATTAAATTTTTCATCTGCCACCTTTCAAGTGCAATGTGATCAAAGCTAACATTGAAGCAATGCAGCATGTAAAGGATTCTGTTTTCATTTAGCTGGGCTGTCTGATTTTGCATTCATTACATAAGGTGAATGTTAGTTTTATGGCAATAACTCTAGTGCTTCTTGCTAGAATAGTTACTTTCTCTGTGGGAGAAATCCTGTACGTCCAGGAACATGATGCCATTCTAAGAGAAACAGTCACTTCAAAAATAATTTTTATATATATATGTATATAATCAATTTTATTTCTAATGATCACTTAGCCTTCAAATATGTTCCTATGTAGAAGCTGCCTTGGGGACCCTTTTGTTTGCCTTATTGCATAGCAAATGCTAGCAACAATTTCTTACTCACGGAAAAATTAATGTTAAGTAACAAATATCTGAACTGTGAGTTATATAGAATGCTTTTCTATTGCTTTTATTTTTAATGATATTTCCCTGTTCTGCTTATTTTGTTCTTTAAATTAATTCTGAGTTGACAATACCACAATTTTTCTGCTATCTTAGACTAGAAAAGTATACACAGCTGATTTTTCTCTTCATTACCTACCCTGTAATACTGTTGGATGCATTTCCAAAAACTACATGACAAAGTGAAGCCCTTTATATCAGGGACTGGCTTATTATAGTCTGAACATTTTGTGACCTCTTAACTTCCAGTCTTCTGTTTTTATAATTTTCTTAGAGTTTTCTGTTTTTATTTTAACATAATCCTTAGCATATACTTAGTTAAAAGATGCTCTGTTGGGCCAGTTCCACCTTCCTGAGGAGCCCAGAACTGGAGACTCACTAGGGCTGAGTAGAGGGGCAGGATCATCTCCTTTCACATGCTGGCCACCCTTTTCCCCAGGATACACTGACCACCTTGGCTGCAAGGGCAGCTGGCTCATGGTCAGCCTGCTCAGCAGGTCTCTCAGGACCTTCTCATCAGAGCTACTTCCCAGCAGTCAGCCCTGAACCTGTGCTTGAACATGAGATTATTCTTCTCTAGCTTCCTTATATACCTATGCAGTACCCTGTGAGAAATTCCACAAGTTATAGACTCTGTTTTCAAAAGCAAAGAAGTCACTCTAGGGAAAAAAAAAAAACAAAAAACCAATAACCCCTAAAATGGGTGGGAGTATTTCTTTCAATCTGTTGTAAACTTTGCAAGGATTTCTTCAATTTTTTTCTCCATTTTTCCTTTGTTTTCAGTACTTTTGATCTGTCTTGTGTTTCCCTCTCCCTGTTTGGGAACGTTTCCAGGTTTTTAAACTGTTAGCACTTTTACTGAGATAATCTCCTTTACTTTCTTGCTGAGGTAAGAAGGTCTCTATCTGTTTTGTTTTCTATTAGAAATATTAGGCAGTTTTATCTGGTCATCTAGTACATGGTTTTTTGAACAACTCATGCTTGCATTCTTGCATGCTTTTTTTTTTTTTTTTTTTTTTGAACACTCCTTTGGGTTTTGTTCATTTGATTGGTCTTCTTGCACCATTTCTATTTGTGTTCTTTCTTGAAATTGAATACCATTATGCTGGATTTATTGGAATATTCCTTTTTTAAAATGTTAAAGTTTGTTGTGATTATTTTTAAACATTGTGTTTTTCCACTCACAACTTGATACAAGTATTTGCTTCACTTCTGAATAAATTCTGAAGAGTTTCTCTTGGGGGATTTAAGACTAATTCTTCTAGGAACCAGTCACTGCATCCAAAAAATTGTATTTTTGCATCTTGTCCTGAGCTGACATTAGTCCATACTGCATATGGAGAGATAAAAACTGCTGCATCTGCATATTGAGTTTTTTGTATCTCAGATAAAATCTCCTGATCAAACTCTCCCATCTAACACATTTCTAGGCTTCTAATACTGTTGTATAAGCACTTTCAGTTTTACCTTTACTTTGTTGTTCACTATTGCAGGTGCTGGTCAGCTGACATTGCAGGAGGTCAGACTTGCTTTTCTGGTTAATCCTGATTTCCCCAGTTCTTTGTATATCTCCTCTTATCCCTCTTATCTCATGGTTGCATTGAAACAGCCTATTTCTTGGGCCTTGGACAAGGATTTTTAATCCTTGTGGTGAATGCTGCCCTGGAGGTCCTTGACTTCAGTTTCTAACTAAGAAACTGAATGTAGCCTTCAAAATACCCTTCCTACACTCCCCTTCTTTCCTTGTTGCCCAATTAAAACTAATCTAACTTTTTGGCCAGTTCTGCAGTCATTACACTCGGTGGATGAATTATTTGTCAGTCCCCTTGGACTTTGCAAACCATCTGTCATAATGTTCCATTGCCAACGCTGCCTTTTGCCTATTGTGGAAATTCCCACAGCTGCAGAGCTCCCTCAGAACATGGGGATGCTGCAGTACTGCCTCTCAGTCCAGCTTCAGCACCACTGCTGCTGCAGCATTTTGAACCCTCTCATGCGGACCTCTTTGTGAAGGGCACTCAGGTAAAATGTGCAAGAGATAGGACAGGTATCACTTCTTTGTTCAGAATGTCATCACTATTTCTGTCAAAGAGCCCATATGAACAAGTTTGGGGTTTTTTTGCTTCACAGTAATTTGGAACAATGACAAATGAAAGTGATCATTGTGTAGAAAATGCCTGGGCTCTGAGTGTGTTTTTCATGTAATTCTTTTTGCATAAGTATTCATACAAAGTGAGATGAAGTGGCTCTGTAATTGTACTGAAACATTAGGTTTGGCCTAATGCTGGTAGTTGGTCATAAATCTGAACTCTTGAATATTTAAAACTTATTCTTTTAATAAATCTCAAACCTTTCATGAATTCAAGTAGTACCTTTTAACCTATGCCAGTATTACTTGTTCTGGTTCAGTTTATTTACTTTTTATAGAGCCCACACGATTGTTTATAGTTATTGCTCCCATATGCTAGTATGTGCTGATATTGAAATAGTGAATGATTATTTTCCATGTCAATAATTTTAATATTTTAGCTAATACTTTATATTATTAGTGTAGTACTACTTATTCTGAGCATACATTAGGATTACATCTAATACCCAGAAATGGCCGGTAATATAAGTACAGTAATTTCACGACCATAAGGCGCACTGGACTATAAGGTGCACTCCCCGGGAGTCTGCAAAATTCGCAACTCTGTAGATCATATAAGGCGCACTGGACTATAGGGCACACTTTTTTTTTGCAGTGAGGATCCGCCCCCAGCTTCCCCTGCGCAGTTGCTGGCTGAGGCCCCGCCTCAACCTGGCAGCCATGGGCCCCTGGGCTCGCCTGTACCTGGTGGGGCCGGAGCATGCCTGCTGCTGCTCTGCCCCGCCTCCCCGGGGCCGGGGTGTTCCTGCCAGGGCTCCACCCCACCTCTACCTGGCAGCCACGGCCCTACCAGCTCCCCCTGCAGCTCGCAGCTCTCACTTCCGGGTTTGCAAATTTCCGAACTTTGTCCATCATATAAGGTGCACCGGACTATAAGGTGCACTTCTGGGTTCGGGGGAAAATTTTAGTCAAAAGGGTGCGCCTTATAGTCGTGAAATTACTGTGTTAGAATATTTATACTTGTCTGGCTAGGTAAGATGTGAGTGAATTAAATGCATCTTCTATATAGTTTCATTTTAACTCATGTTTATGACATGGCTATCAGCTCTCAAGGAGACTAAAGAAAAAACATAATTTGGGTTATTATAAGAAAAAAACAGATGTTTTTATTTCCTTCATGTACCTAGAAAAAAAAAATCTTCCACAGTTCACAATATTTATAACTATTGGAATTGTTTTAATCTGTAGTCAGTATTACAAAGAGTTAAATTAATCATTGTCCTCTTTTTGAAAATGAGCTCTAACTGAATTTCATCTATCCGTGCTTCACAGTACTTAAGAAGCCATTTCAAATTTTAGTTCAGTGTGTTTATTAGTTGGAAATCATACTTAATATAGAGGACTTACAACTGGGTGATCTTGAAGAGCGAAAATTTTATTTCCACTATTAGTGCCTTGGAAATTACATTATGAATCAGAGCATTTTATTATGGTGGCTTTGCCAGCTTAAGTATGAGATTTTTTTTTTTTTTTGCTAAGCTATATCTGAAATCTCATGCAGAAACCACTTAAAAGTGTTGATGAACTCTGTTCACAGAACAACACTGTCATAATAAATGTTGCTTATTTATTCCTTTTATCTCAAATTGCTTCAGAGAAGGGAGGCAGAAACCCTTTAATGAGAATGGGAAAAGAGAGATGTGGAGAAGAGCCATGATCTTGTGAGCATATATGTGTGCATACTTTATTAAAGTTTGTTTGTTCATGGTTTCCCATCAAACCTATTTTGTTTTCACCTGTAGTTAGACATAGTACAGTCTCAGCAAAACATTTTTACTAATTTCTTATTTATTTGAAGTGATGTAAACACTGAAGAGCAAAATCCCTCTTTGAATCCAGGTCTCTGGAGGTATCTTCTTTTCTTTACTTCAGAATCCTTCAAAAAGACTCAGTGTATTACAGACAGGTTTCTCTCTGGAATGATCTAATGAATTGCTGAAGCCAAATTAGCTGTCTGGGCTATTTGGTTGGCATATCAAACTCCTGCAGACTGTTTCATATGTATTGGAAGAAAGAAATTTGTTTTTGTGTCCCTATTATTGCCCATTTTGTTTCTTAACTAGCTGAGACTTTTACCTAAACAGTTATGTTTAGTAATTTTAACTGTCCAGTTATCCAAGCATCATCTACATATTTCCACAGATAGTCCACCCACTTGTCTAGTCTCCTCTAGTCTCCTTTTAAATTAATGATTCTGCTAATTCAATCAAAAGAAGAGAGGTTCCCACATTTCAGTCATCCTCCATCCAGGTGACTCATTATGATTGTACTGCTGGATATCAGGGATTTTCCACTTAGAGTTGTGCATGTGCACTGTCTTCTGAAGAACCAGAATTGTTTCCTCTCCAAGTCCACCTCAGTTTTTTCTTCTGTATGTTTTAAAAGTCATATTTATAATATGGTGTATCATTTTTCAGGTTCTTGCGATTTTAATCCATACTTGTCCTCTGTGTTTAAATACAAGGTCTTATTTTTCATTGACATTTGTTTAGCATATGAATACTGTTTTGATTTCTGAGAGTTGTCTGTTGTTTGGCAGTTAAATATTAAAAGTTTAATGTTAAATTTCCATAATAGCAAAAATTACTAAAGCACTTTGATTTCAAGGAGGAGGAGGAGATCTGATTTTTTTCTATGAGTGAAGGGATGGAAAAACAAAGGTCTACCCTGCTTATAGTGGTTCCAGTGTAATTTTCTTTGCCAGTCATGAGAGTATACCTATTATTGTGCATGTTCTAGAATAAAGAACACAGTTTATCATTAAAGTATAACCATGCTTAAAAGTCTGCAGGCATTATTCTAATCTCCTTTTTTTGCTGCAGGAGGGTGGTGATTAAAAAAAGGGAAAAAAAGCCCTTTCAAAATTAAAATTTTATCTTATTAAGTTGTGAGTTTTTTACCCTACCAAAGCAGTAAGCCTTTTTTTGAGTTTCAGCAACTTTCAATACTTAAATTTATCAAAAGACTGTTCAGATAATTTCCTACTATTGTGGTTTTCTGCAAAGAATGTATAAATTATTTCTCCATAATCTTTAATTATGCTGAGCCTAAGGAGCCGTTAGAAAGTATGCTGGAAAATCTATCATAACATGTTAAATTCTAATTCTGCATGTCCCATATTTTGTGGCTGGGTTAAAGAACAAGAAGACAGAAAACACAAAAATATTTTCTCTTTCCTGCATTTTCTTGTTCTACCACCCTAAATTTTGGTGTTCTCAGTATTTCACCGTTTTCTTCCTTTTTTATTTATTTATTGTTTTTTTAAAGCCTCTTGGTGTTATCTTGTAGAATCCTTGAAATCCTTGACTGTAGGAGGGTCTATAGCATCCTTCAGTTAGGGGCTTGGGATATATGGTTGTCGGCGAAGGGAGTATGGTGTCCTCAGTTTGCTGAGCTGTGTTTGTGACACATTCTTGTAGTGGCCACATACCTTCGAGCTTCCAGATGTTGTGGTTTGAAGAATATTTTTCTCCTTTGTACTCTTAGGGTATTAATCTCCAACCTCCTTCCCATGTTATTGTACCAAGAAGGTAATTTTGCAGATTTTTAAAAGCATTTTTCCTCCTATATGACTTTGGTTGAAATAAAAAGGGATTCTTTGAACTAGGGCAGTCTGAAATGTAAGGAAGTCCAAGGGAAGTACCACAACTCTGATGAACTGCTTTTATTTTTGTGTTCATTTTGGGTTCTGTATAAAAAAAGTGATTGTAGATACAGGAGTTGGATGGAGGAATATGTCTGGGTGTTAGTCCTTTAATTTGAAGAAGCCACCTGTTATTCTGCGAGTATACAGAGAAAATTGGAAAATAACATTTTTAATGTGGATTATTTGTTAATAATATAGATCATATTTGTACCAGATGTAAAAGTGTAAAGGGAGAGACAGTGGTTTATCCACAGAGCCAGGTCTGGAAAGACTGAGGATGTTTGTGCCAGATTTTCTGTGGCAAAGCCTCAGCCCTGAATGACAGGGCCCATTCTGCCTGGATTGGAAGAATTGAGGACCAATGTGAATTCTTTCACTGACATCTCTGCAGGTACTATAAAGCCTTGCCTATAGTGACAGCTGTAGTGCCTTTGTGTTGAGATGTAAGCATTATCTCTGTTTGTTTTCTTTGATAGTTTTGTTTGTTTCTGGCCCCTAAGACAGCTATCAGAAGACGCCTGTCACTTACTGTCCCCAGTGACTGGTTTAGATAGGACGGAACAGCTATGGTTTCCTGTCTCCCAACTACTCTGTATTCCTAATGCCTTCTTGTCATGTCAGGAAGAAAGGAGACCTGCCAGTAAGGAGTTATTACCATGAAGCTGGATGCAGGAATGACTGTCACCAGCCTGGTCTCTGATGAGCCGTGGCAGAGTCATGTGTACATTAATGAGATGGAAAGGAGGGTTTGCCTTTCTGCTCTTTATAATGAGTGTCTTTGGGGTGACCTAGGGATTTATTTAAAAGAGAGGAAGATACATCAATAGATTAAGTGACGCTTTGGGACTTCTATCTCACCACTCTTCATTCAGTGTGGAATGGTCTCCCTGCCTTTGACTTTATCCACTTGTCTTCCAGCAATTACAAAAACAAAAAAAAAAAGGGTCATATTTACTTGCCCTTCGATGCTTGCAAAAGTTTATGATGCAACACAAAGCAGAGGATTTGCAAAGCTGCATTTCTGAATTCTGGTGGTGTTCATGAGATGTGAATTTGAAATAAACACAATAAGATTGAGGCAACTGTAAATTGGGATGTTTGGTGGTGGAGCAGTGCAGTCGTGGTGCTTAGCCAGGACATTCCTTCAGCCTCCAGCAATTTGCAGCTTGTGGAGTCAGAGGTGATGTCCTGCTTAACACAGTGCATCTAACAATGTGAGCAGTGCTCAGCTGTCTACTGGGAGTAATGGCAGGGTGTGGGTGGACAGGACCATTAGCATTTTGTGGACAGAGTCCAGTGTCTGTTGACAGAACTGACTTGCTAGTCACCTGAATCCTACATGCAGTGACAGTGGGATTGCATGGCTTCCTTCCCCTTCTGAAAATGCTGCATTTCTGCTTTTGAGGTGCCCATACGAGGGTGATATCCTCCCTTTAATTTACTAATGGGTTACTGCAGTGAAAGGTCGTCCATTGCTTTTGCTAATATCTGTTTAAGTTTTTTTTTCTTAAGTTTTTCAAAAAAATTATTTTTCCCTCCAGTGCATTCCTACATAGTTAAAGCCCATTGCCAACCCTATATGGAGTTCTTGGATAAGGTTTCCTAACAGTGAAGTCACTTTTAGTAAATACCTTATCTCTTTCTAAAAAGACAGTTGAAAAGAGACAACTTATATAATGCTGATTCATATGATTACATCCATTTATGTAAAAGCTTAAAGTACAGACATTTGCTTTCAAACTCAATAGAATACTGAGGATCTTGTTACTGTGCAATGATTTAAGTAATTTAATTATAATTTACCACATTCTTTATTACTGATGGAAGCCAGTTTCTCAGGGGCCAAACTTTGAAAGCCTCATGGTTATGGATCAATAATTTTTTTATTTTCTTGAGACTCTGTGCATCTTATTTAGCCTATTAATTCCTCTATTCCAGCATTTTTGCTAATTGTTTATTTACTGCTTCAGGGTTCAACTGTCTTATTAGAGTATTAACTTCATTAGTATGATAAAGTGCTTTCTTATCATAGGCTCACCACTGTTGCAGCTTTTCTTTAGATTCTTATTTTAATGACATTGAATAAGAGCAAATAAGCTTACTCGAGTAATATAAGAAATATAAGACCTTAGCAGATTTTCAGTGCCAATAAGAAAGGGCATCACCCTAAGTTTTACACTTAGATAATTTTCATGGTAGAGTTGGCAGTTGTTCTACTACCATTAATTTTTAAATCTGTAAGTAGCTTTTTGGTGTATATGATCACAGCATACAGGTCATATTGCTGTTAGCATCATCTGGAATGGTGCGTATTTAAGTTAATTCTTTTTTTTTTTTTTTTGGTACACAGATAAAGGTCAAGGCAATTGACTTGGTTTCACCTTTCTGTAGCTCTGAGTAGAGATGCCTATTGCAGCCCCTCGAATTCAGTATGGTTATTTCTTTGAGTTCTGTCAGCAGCATTTAGTTGTGCACTTACCAGCAATGCTGGTCTGAATAGAAGTGTCCTCACCCTGCTGGAGAAAGACCAGTGTTTGAGTAACTGATAATGCTAAGATATGTGGTAGCACATAGTCCCCTCAGGATGTTTGAGAGCTGCCTGATCCTCAGCAAGGAAGGAGTTCCCCCATCCTGCTTCACAGTGTGAATGGAGAGGGATTAGGATCATAAATTTAAACTCTGTGAGTAGAAACATGGAGAACTGGAACTAAGCAGCTTGTCTCTCTGATGACTATTTATCCTGTCAAGGATAGATTGTTAATACAGCTCCTGAAAATACTTTTTTTTAAGAAGCCCAAACAATGAAACACTATCTTAAAGGTCTGTTGGCAGGTCAGTTGGTCATTGGACCAGAGGAATAGTAAAAATTATGTTCTTGCACTGCTTGTTGCTGTGAATTAAATGCTTCATTATACATGCTTTTGCTGAATGGCTGCATTCTACAAGTCAAAAACTGAAGCATGCAACAATTTGGCAAAACCTGAACATCTAAATGCAATCATAGTCATTTTCTCTATCTGGAGATCAGAGAGATTTGCTAAATTTAACACGTATATAGGAGAATATGCCAAAAGATAGCAGCAGTGGTGAGGCAAAAATGACTCATCTCCAGCTCTTGAGAACCAGATGGAATTTCTTTTTTTTTAACTGGAGGTCAGTTTTATAGCTATAATAGTATCAGAGCTCATTAAAAATATCTGTGAAGACATTTTTACTTCAAAATGATTTGTGTTAAAAGTATCTTTCTTTCTGAATGAAATGTTTCAATTTCCATTAAAATTTATAATTTTTATGCAAGACAGAAAATGATGTATAGGTTTCTAAAAGATACTTTTTAAAAAAGTGCAGTTTGCAAAGGATTTTGATATCTGTTTCTCTTAATAACCTTCAGGAAAAGTTACTCACAATTAATTAACTTCCATTGGGGTCTGTAAATTTGTTGTAGGCAACTCTAGGATTAAAAGCGAGCAAAACAAGCTCAGTACTATAATTACTGTAAAGAAAAGGAGAACACCCTGCTTCCCCTACAAAGAAGAAATTTTTGGTACTACAGTTTCTTTTCTGTACTCTATAGAGAAGGTCTTTTGATTAAACTTTTGGAGGCTTCTGGCTGTGGGATTAAGCAGTAGATAAGACAAAGCTGTCTTTTCTTCAGAATAATCGGTGAGTCCTGTTTACGGTGTATAGTTAAAAAACCCCTGCAATTGTTTATAGATCAGGAATTTTGCAGAACAGTAGGTTAATCATCTATAGTTAGGAACATCAACTTGTTAAAATTGGGAATATATGAGTCTAAGTAAATGATATGAAACCAGAGGTAATATTTAGACAATTATCTTAAAAACAAATGAACATCCATACACAAAAAGCCCCCACAAAAAACCTCCTCCCCGCCAAGCCTGTTTTAAGAAAGGGAAAGTAACAAATACCGGTTAAATTAAAAATGAATTTAGTTTTTCTTTTTGTCAGCTTACTTGTCTCTTATTCCAGGGATACCTAGACAAAGTGGTTACTTTATTATTTTGGCTGAGACACCTTTTATAGTTATAAATTTTTGCTGGATTTCAGTATCACGCTGTGTTCATGACTTAGGGAAAAAATAAATGTAGTTTCATTAGCCAGTCTTGCAGCTGATTTTGTCTCAGCCGTGGTGGGAAAGCCACAAGGTTCTTCCCAAGCTCTGTTGTTCCTGGTGCTCTGCAGTGCAGTGTGTTTTTCCTCCCTCCTCGTGGAGCTGCATATGCTCACTGCCTTCCAGGGATGGGAGAAGCAGTCTGAGGTCAAAGGGGCTTTGGAGCAAGACATCTCTGAAGCTGAGAGCTGCAGGCAGTGCACCGGTGTAGCTTCCTCCTGAGTCCTTTACAAATGCCTGAGGGCTTGCCTGGGCTTAATTTATAGTAGCAAGTAATCTTTTATTGGCTCGGGATCTTTAATGGGTGTTTGGGAATTGCCTGCCACTTCCGGATAGATGCTTCTAATTGGTGTGCAGAAAGGTGATGACTATGTCTGTGTGGAAGGAGCTGCCAAATGCCCCAGCAAATGAGAGGTCTAGGGTTCTGGAGGTGTTTTTCTCCATCTTTGGATGTGTTTTTTCATATTTGGTTAGAGGTTTAATAGGAATTTTGCATAAGCACAAACCACCCTCCTTTATGTAAATGTTTACTTTCAGATTCAAATATCTATTTAAAACTGCTATGATTCTTATAAATCTAAATCCCCCAGAAGGCATCTAACTTGTGTGTAATTGTTCTTGGAGAAGTAGCTTGTTTTCTCTTCTGGCTTTGCCAGGGAGATTGCTTAAACACACTTAGAAAATTATGTAAACTTTCTAAACTGTAAAAGCTTCTTAGGCAGCCACCAGCAATAACAGTAAATAAAATGCTTGGGCTTTATTTGCACATAAACTCTTCTTTTTGCATAGGAATTAGGCATTTATATTTGCTTTTTAATACAAAATGTTTCCAATAAATGTAAAGGATTTCAGTAATGCAGAAAGCTGCTACAAGAGTTTTTTGAGCACTATGGCGTTTTCCTAAAAGCTACATGAAGGCAGTAAAGTGTGAAATTACCTGAAGTTTTCTTGAATGTAAAAGTGATTTTCTTGTCATCTGCTATTCAGCTCTTCTTAGACCCCTCTCCACAATAATTTTCTTTTTAACCAGGAACATTTCTTGACCATCTCTAATGAATACCAGAATTAGGCTATACATGCAAATTGGCAGGAGGAAAAGCAAGAAGATGATGAAAAAGATGACAAAGGCTCAAAGCAAAAGTTTAAGGTCTTCTTAAATTTTCATTTTAGCAAGTTAGGAGTTGTATTTTTGAGGAAGGAGAATGTATTTGTTGAGGCAAGAGAAGTGAGTGGTTTGGTGATTCAGACACAAAGGAGCACAAGCTTGGTGAAAACTGTTGCAGAAAAAAATGCAATGGCAGAAAGACGTTCCTGAGAAAAGTCAGGACACGGTATCAGTTGGGATGTCTGGGGAGAGAGTGAGGGATCCAAGCCTGCCACAAAGAGTTGAGGCTCTGCCTGCTGTGACTGGGCTGGAAAAATTGCAGATTTTGGCACTTTTTTGTACGGATTATATGCACAAGCATATACTTTATTTTGGAGAAAGGAGCACATCAGATGCAGTGAGGTCAATCCAGGTGTTGCCTGTTTGGAAATGGTAATTGAAGTGATAGTTATGGACAGTTTCTTGGCAGTTAGAAAAGTGTATCAATCAAATAAACTGAGGACAAAATAAAGGCTTGTATGTTTAGAGTCATTAAGCTTTGCAGCAAGTCCTTTACAGAATCAATCTGTTTTAGGGTATTCAGCACTATTGTTTTTCTACTGTTTCTTAGTATTTGCTTTATATTTATTCTTACTGTCTTTGTACTTCTGAGTAGGTTTGTGAGATTGGTTTTCTTTTTGATCAGCATGCTACAATAAAATCCTTAATTCAATGCAGTTACTTAACTCTGTTTCTGGGAAATGTTGCTGGTCTGGTATTTTTCTGTCTTTAAAACTCTGTTTCATGACTTGAGAATAAAGAGGAGGGAACATGAAAAAGGGAGTTGAAAAAAGGTGCTTTTGGCTTTTGGAGATAAGACCAAGAGAATTGAATCATATGTGTTGGAGAAGAGCACTATGAAGCCCAAAGATATTTGTTGGTTTTTTTTTTTTAAATAACAAAATATTTTGCTTCTGGTGAAACCACGTAGGTACACACTTCAGGATTTTTTAAAGGATTCTGAGTTTGTGTAAATGTTATTAGAAGCGGCATTCTGATAAAAAAAATTAGCACATCTAATTGCAAGAATTAAAGCGAATTGAATGTTGCAGGACAATCCTTCCCACCAGGCCCAGTTTAACTGGAAAATGCCAAAACCCAAACAGGTCAAATAACTTTTTTTTTTCCTTCCCCCCCCCCACCCCTCCCTTTCCCTCTTAAACTGCAAAGTGGAACTGAACAGACATGTAGACCTGTCTGGCTAAATAGAATACATACAGTCACCAGAAGATACTTTTCAAGCTGCTGAAATAAACCTAAAACAAACACATTACTGTTATCTATCCATCTCTTTTTAAAAAATAGACTATGTCTTGTAAAAGCACCTCTTGATTACTGTTGGTTTGTTATTACATATTTTACTAATGATTTAAGTCTGGTTTTGTTAGGCTCTGCCTATCATTAGCAATATGATATAGTGCAATGCGTTTCTGCCAAAAGCAGCACCTTCCAGAAATCTTCTCAGCATATCATAGAATAAATATAATCAATCTTACAATGATGTATTATTATTGTAAGTATTACCTGAGAAAGCCAAAAATGAATTGGAGCATCTGCGCACTTTTTATTTTTGCAATTTGTGATTTTTGTCTCAGTATACTTATCACTACATCGATATTAGCTTTAATTTCCTTGTTAAGTATGTGCGACAGATTTCAGGCTTTCAAGTCTTAAAAAGCAATCTTAAAAATATCTTGATAAGTTTGTGTTTAAGTAAAGACCAAGTCTGAGCATTTCAGAAAAAATATACCCATTTTCGAACAATTCAAATGCAGAACCTGCAGGCTTGAGTCATCAGCTGCAATAAACAATGTAATGGTGATGTCAAACTTTTGTTTTATATTTAATGAATTTGTATTGTCCTTAGCAGTAAAGTATCTTGTCAATTAGTAGTTCCTGGGGCAACCATAGCAGCATTTCCCTTCTGGAACACTAAGGCCAGTGGTTGTTCTGGAGGGTTGTCTATGCTAGTGACCTACTGCTTTAAATTGATTTAATTCCTGCATGCATTTACAGAGCTCAGCTAGCTTTTCAGGTGGTAAGGCACAAAGAGGCCTATATAATTTCATTCTATAGGCTTCACTTTCCTTTAATTTTCACCATGTTTTTTTAGTTCAATAGTAAATATGGGGTTTAGGATGAACCTAAAAGGAGGTCAATATTGATGTAGAGAATAAGCTGCATTTGTGTAAGCAAAGTTTGTGGTTCAAATTATGTGGCCTTGTCTATATATCTTTCTTTCCCAAGAGTTTTTTTTTTTCATACTGTTTTACATCTGCAATATTGAGATCAATGGCCTGTTCAACAAGGGTCAAGAAAATCTCTACCTAGCCATTAATATTCTTAAAATTTATGACAGCATGTGGGGAAAAAACAAAATTTTTGTATCTTATCACTACTTAAGATGAATTATTGGAAACTGGAAGACAAGTCAAACCTGAAATCTTGAGTTCTAAGTTTTAACTGCCAGTAATACTGATTTGCTAATGATATAGGTATATGTGTGAATGTGTGTGTATGTTTGCATATATAAATCTTGTTCCGTGGTCTGTATGCTGTAATCCTACCAGCAGGTTGTCATGCCTCAGGCTTGCCAGCTTTTATTAAATATCCTTTTCTACTGTGGTACTTACTGTGAGAATTTGTGATTGCTGACCTGTACTTTAGTTTTATTAGCTTATGCCTGCCCATAAAAATTGGACATGAGGACAACTAGTAATGCTGACCTAACATGAGAAGTATAGCAGGACTTATGCCAGCTATTCAGTATTATTTTTTTTTTTCCTTGACATTAGTTTCTTTACTACTGGCACTAGCTTGGACATAGATGCCTAAAGCCAAACTGCAGCAATTCCACTCTTCATCCTGGGACAACAGTTGTGTGGAAGCTGGACTGCCAAAGCCTCCCAAAATTATACTTCACAGAATTTTCCTATGCTTTTTCTGGTTCGTCTAAATGTTTTGGAGCAGCTGACAGAGCACTGGAGGGTTGGCTGGCTCGCAGGTCGTGCTAGCTGAGCTCTGTAAATGCTGAGTTGCCTCAGCATTTATTCATGTTGCCATCATGTTGACTGTGGCCACCCCTTAGCTGTTTGGGGGCTGAAGGCTGCATTTGTTGTGCTTGTAAATTAATACCAAAACTGGGGAGAAATGAACCTTGTGACCCAGGACTTAGGGGTTGTGAGTAGAGATGGAATAAATGACTGACAGGTTCTTTTGAATAATTAGATTTGCATGTGATTCAGGTTGAAATTAATAAGCTAGCTATTCTTTGCTTGGTCTTTACTTTTAAGGCACTGGGCAGTGAAAGAATGTAGAGCCCTGGTTCACACTGTGGTATTTGTTGTTATTTAAGATGCAGTTGTAATTTCAGTAGTTGTGCAAAGCTTGTCTAAATTTCTTGGCATTCTTCAGCTCTTGTGAGTTAGTTTTCATATTTCCTCTTCACTGAAAACATGAGAGCCTTCTGAAGAAGGCAAAAGTTTCCCTCTTGCCCCTTATTGAACAGGCTGCTGTAAGCATGCTAAGACTTGAACTCATCTCACCTAAACTGGGACGCCTAAGTTTTGGTCACCCCAGCCTAAGCTGAACATTGACAGAGTCCAAGGAGAGGGGTAGATACCACCTGCAGAAATAGGTAGTAGATAAAGCACCTGCTGAGGGTGGTTTATCGAGGCTCTCTTTAGTCCCAGCTTCATAAGGTGTCTTGCTTTCTGGAAAACTGATCTCCTGCCATCCACTGCAAAAGAAGCTGAACCTGAGGAGCTCTAAGTGACAGATGTAGTTAAATAGACTTGTCTGAGTGAATTTTAGGTGCTTTAAGGGTAGTACATCTGAGTCTAAAGGTTTTGCAGAGCTCAGTGAGCCAGATGGACTCAGTAGAACCAAAAGAAATACGTAAGGGCTCATGGTTCTTAGTCTCTTTGGTACACATGATTTTCACCATAGCTTTGCTGCCATACTTAAATGTTGTTTAAACAAGCATTCAAATCAGTGAATTTAGAGGACAAGTATTGAAATATAATTGTGTTCCCAAAATGACTGTACATGGATGTACTGTGTTCGAGGAAATGCAAAAACTTTCATGAAATTGTGGATTATACCTTTAATAGTAAATGTTAAAACATCAGTTGAAATGAATGAAGAAAGAAAAGTGGTAATGAAAAGTGAAATTCTTTTAAATAAATATATGAGTTACACTGGCTTCTGTGATTCAGACATATCTTACATTAAGAATTAATATATAAAAATATTCCAACACCACTCTTAGGCATGTAACATATGAAAAATATTGAGGAAAAAATGTCCAACATTAAAAGATCCAGCCTTGATTTTTTGGGCTTTTTTTTTTTTTTTTTTTTTTGGCTCAGATGAAATCAGATGAAACCATTATACTGAATCCATCCCCTGGTTAAAATGCTCTTTTCTCTTTCTCAGACATCTCTGATTTACAACTGGTAGTGGATTTTTAGCAAGTGTAGCACTTGGTCAAGAGCAACCTTTGAAAAACAGGCTATACATAGAACCTCTTACTGAAAAGAAAAATGTTTATTTTTCTGTTGTCTTTAGTAGCAATTCTGGCAATTTCTGGAAGGCCTTCTAGTATATCAGATGAAGCTCCTGTGATAACATGTTACTTTTTACTGTCCCTGGACTCTCTAAGTACAGTGGAAGCAATGACAGAATTTCTTACTCTAAAGAAAAATGGAGTTCAGCATGTGTTCATGAAATCTGTATTTCAGTATTTTTCCTTTCTACCATTATTAAGCTACTTTAACATTTGTTTGGGAAAATGTCGGGTTTAAAAAAAAAAAAAGTAATAAAGAAACACTGCCTAAACAGACATGACAAGAATTTGTTGATGTTTGGGGTTTTTGCCCTTTCTGCTAGTTAGAGCAGAGTGAAGTGTATCTTTTATCCCATGTTATGTAAAATATGTATGTATTTATATGTATGAAAGAACAAAACATGAATATAGAAATATAAACTTATGATTTATAGTGTTTGTTCTTGTGCATAATTTTGTGTGTTGAAGCCTTTGAAAGTTAGAGTTGAAGTAGGTGAAACATACTCCTGCTGTTTCAATATTCTTGGTGATAATTTTCTATTTCATTGGCTCATGTACAATAGCTGGTGAGTTTGTTCAGTGGAATAAACAGGAAATAAAAATCGAGCTGTCTCTGTATGTTACATTGCAACATGTACACAAGCCTGAAAGGTATTTTTCCACCTGCTTAATAACATATTTTTGGGTCTCATAGTTCACTGCAGCCTTCTGTCACTGCACCTGATTAAAACCTGTGAAAAGTTACCTGCTGGCTGTAGAGCCTGGTGATAGAAAACCATTTTCTTGTGTGCCTGAAAATTCCTTAATGTTTCTAAGTTAGCAGTACACAGTATGTTAGTTCAATCTTCCAGTTTTTCCATGAATTGTTCAGCTCCACAGGAAGACTCTGAAGGACTCGAGATAAATTATTAAATAACTGAGTTCCTTGAAAACTGGTGTAATAAGAAAAAAAGAAAAAAATATTTTAGGAACCCATAATTTTGTACTGTTTCAAAAGGCAGGATCAGCACAGAATGCATAGGGGTCTGCTTAATATTCTGTTAATACCTGCACAGAGTCTTTAATAACCAACTTTTCTACCTCAGGATGAATTAATTTCTTACGCAGAAATTTTCAATCCTATTCTACTATTGCACTGAATCTTTCAGTCTTTGTAAATTAAAATTATATTTCAGTCTATGACAAAAAAAAAAAAGGAAATAATTGACAAATGAGAAGTTTTGTGGGAGATTTGGGAAGGACATTCATCTGCCACTTTCTGTCAGTTTAGTGTTCTTCCTGTTAGCTGCACTATCCCTACAAAATGCATTTATTTACTGGTACCTAGACATTATAATTTCTTAGATAAAAAGTTTGTAGTGTACTGTTTTAAGACTGCTGCAGTTATAATTGTACATTGATGTTTTTCAAAATAGGTACATTGAGGCAGGTTAAGAAAAGTGTTGAACAGCAGCTGTCTTTGGAGGCAGTGGATACTGTTCCTTTTTTTGAAGGTAAAACCAATATCTTTAAAGAAAAAAAAAGAGATTTCTTTTGCACTTGATTATACAGTGAAGAGATCTAGGAACTGGATTTTCAGAGTAATGATTGCTTGGGGTTTCATAATATGGTTCAGCTCCAACTGTGTGATGGCCCTTTTGTGGCATTTTAAGCTGGGTAGAGATTCAATATTGGCAATGACTCTTTTTGACATATTCATGGGAAAGTATCCCATCTTAGTGATTTTATTAATGGTCTGCAGGAAAGAATAGGTTATAAATCAAAGATGCTCGGAGGAGAAGTTGTGAACAGTAGTCTGAGAGAATTTTTTCACATGAATTTAGTCTTAAGATGAATTCAGAAAGGTGGTAGACTTCTCATGGAAACAAGGAGGTATCTAACAGTAAATATATGAAGTGAAAGGGTTAATCTAACAAATTACAGAAGCTTCAGAATGAAAGCAGGGAGAAATACCGACAGAGGATTACATGGTTGAAAGAGATGAAGATGGGAATGAATCTTTCCTGTTGCAACAAAAATAAACACAGTGACAGGTGAGTGTTTGGGAATTGGAAGAAGTCCCATGATTGATTGGGCTGCTGCAAAATATCAGTTTGTCAGAGCACTGAATTGGAACAATTCAAGAAATACTGCTGATAAAAGATGAAGGGAAGAGAAAGTGAGCTAGAGTGGAATGTGCAGACTCGAGCAGATGGTCACATTACAAGCTTAGCTGCCTGAGACTGCTCACGAGATCCAAGACTGGGGGCTGATAAACCTTTCCTCACGTATTCTTCTTGTATGAAAGGGATGAGGTAGGGGTGAGGTTTTGAATTGGAGTGAGAGGACCTTGTTCCTAGGGCCTTCTTGCTCTGGAACTCATTAATAGCAATATACAGAAAAAAGTGTGTTTGTTCAGTTTGAGTCTCAGTATTTTGTGACACTGAACAAATTATTTGCTTTAACAAGGCCACTGTCTTCCAGCTGAGATTAATGAGGTATTTCTTAGAAAAGTGTTATAAAACTAAAACACTTCAGTGATTATTTTCAGATACAGCATTTTTAGATACTGGTGAGGCTTGGGATTTATTAGCTGTTGAAAGCTGTGGGGTTATTAAGTCCCTGATATTTTTTAGAGTCAGTTTACTACGTTCCTAACTGACTCAGATAATAATCTTGTGTTTGCCTGCAGAAGTTTGTGGACACCTCTTCTAGCATGCTCTCACCTTTGTCTTTACTGCTACTGTTAACACTAGCAAAATCAAATATAGCATAGAGATCTCCCATGCTGTAATCACACCTTTGAGTGCAGAAGAGGCATAGCCTGGAACTAGTAAGTGAGGGTGTAATGCAATAGATTCTTACTGAATTCCTGAAATAGGTGGAATTACATCAGAGATAAATTTGAAATACTGAGGCTGTTAAGAAGCTGAAATAAGCTCACCAGATGTTTGTGTTTAATTTAGTAGCTGCACTTTGTTGCAGATGTTTTCCACCACTCCTCTGTCAACTGTGTCAGGTGCAGAGTTAGCCATTGCTAACTATGGTAACAGACAAATTTATTATTAGACACTGACAGCTGAACTTGGCTTTTTTTTTTTTTTTAAGATTGTAGGACCACAGAAACTAATTGGTGAGAAATAATGAGCCATCTAATTTACAAATATGATCATTAGCAGACACATTTTTAGTAGAAGTCAATCAAGAGCATGCTAGCACATGCACATGAATGCAGAAACCAAATTTGACACTATTCCATGATGATTCAGTGGGATAAAGAGCTGGAAGAGGAAGCATTTGGGTTATATGTACACAGTACATCTGCTTTCAGTGTTGTGTGCATGTTGCTATCACTAGTAAATAGCTTGCTTGAGGAAGTGGCTAGCATGTGCAGCTGAAAGTTACAGTCACCTACAATACCCCAGCAGACCAAAGGCAGTGCTATGCTTGTTTCTCCATGGAGCCCTTCTCAGAGCAAGGAAGGTGCATTTGTTACCTGGTTGTGCTGGAGCTGTGCATTGTGTTTGTTCATTGCCTTCTGATCATGCTCTTCATTTCCCTTGGGTGGCTGTGGAATGCACAGACTGGGATGGGCACGTGTCTGAGACACTCTGCGGTGTTGAAGCACCAGCTCCTAGATAAATTCTGCTTTGCCATATAGCATCACACTATCCATGTGGTGTATAACAACTTTTTTCACTTGTATTTAGTGTTTGCTTTCTGTCAGGCTTTTTGTATCATTGTTCTTTAGTGAAGATTTTTTCTGACAAGTGCAGAATATGAATCTATGTGACTCAACTTGGATTATTTTCTTCGGGTTTAGCTTGCTTTATTTATTTATATATATATATATTTTTTTTTTTTAATTTTTTTAAATTTTTTTTTCTGCCACGTGTCTTCAGTATTGCAGATTGCCATGACATTGCTGTAATGTTGCAAATTGTTTTGATGACTAAGTTAGAACTTTTGGGGGAAGGAGGAGGAGGTAACACGGTTATTGTACAAACAGCCGGATTCATAGTACTGTATTGAGAGCTACCAGCTAATCTGGTCCTTTGGAATTCCATCTGTTCTGCCTGGGGTGTTCTTTCTCAAAGAAGAATTCCATTGGAATAAGGTTGAATTCTTGGGGAATTACTCCTCCTGCAGGATAAAACTAAAACATGTCCAATTAAATGTGTTCAGACCATTTAGAATTGCATGACCAGAAGTCATCTCTCTTCTTCTTATCCTAAAACAAGTTCAGCTATGCATAAATCATCCTGAAAGAAGTTTTACTGAGCAGTTTTTGTGGTCTTGTATTGATGAAGCTTCTAAACTGCCCTGTAAAAATGCTTTATTTTCAGACAACTTTTCCCTGTCTAATACTTATTTCCTTAATGCAGTAAGTATTACCTGCCTCTATTCAATGTTATAGTCACAAAAATACAAATGTCGCCAAGTTTTCCCATAATCTAAGCGGACTGCATCCCAGCAGCTTTCCTAGATCTTCCCTGTTTTTCTGTAGGTTTTTTTTTTTTCTCTGTCCTTCCCTTATTCAAAATGGTCAAAATGGCTGCATTGCACTATTGCAATGTTGACCTGCAACTGAGGAGATAGTGTAGTTGTGGTTCAAGATCAGATAGAGTAATCAAAAGTTTGTGGCCTTTTCTTATTTGGGTCACAGTCTTTCTATTCAGATGTCAGAAGTTCTAGAGTCATTGTCCTGAAGTGGTATTTAAAATTTGGTAGTTCAAGGTACTGACTGATCAATCAAGAATAGAATTAACAGTTAAGTAATGCTACTCTGAGTGTTCTGTTGCTGTCTTCTATGCAGTTGTTGAAAAGCTATTAAATCTCTGCAGATCATAGTTCTTGCACGTTATAGATATGTGTTCTATAAATCTTGTGCATCTAGGTTTCCGTTTGTTGTCTGCAGGGACTTGGAGAAGGAAAAAATACCATCCTAACTTGTTACTTGACTTCTCTCTTTTAGCTTTTTACCTTCTAAAACTCATAAATAAAAAGGCTTTGGGGCAAATAGTAGTAGTAGTAGTAGGGCTTCTGTCAAGATTTAAAGCACATTGTGTATGTTACTCAGATGCCTATCATAAAAAAGTCACATCTGATTTTAGATTTTTCTTTGGCTGGTCAGAGAGCTAGGGACATCTTAGGGGACTGGTTTGTGGACTCTATTATCCTGTTAGCATATAGTTGCCTGTAATTATATGAGCCTTGTGCTTGATGACTCACAGGTTCTTCAGACCTTTATTCTACCCTGTAATCTAGTATTTATCTCAACAAGGCAAAGTGAAGTTGGAGTTTGTAAGTCGAGAAGTAATCTACAGTTTCCCTGGGCAGGGAGCAGTTTGTACTGGCTAAACTTCTATTTGTAAATCTACAAAATGCATTAAAGTATGTGTGGCACCTATTCCCATTGCAGGGTTCAGTTGCACAGCTGAGCAGTAAATCAGATGCAGTGAAGCAGAACTCTGCCTGTGTGGCATTTGAGGGACCTATTAAAAATTGAGATATTAAATTAAAGTCTGTCATGAGATCCTGATTTATAGCATAGAGAAGTTGAGGAAATGTTCCACTAACTGCAGTATTTGTCATATAAAACAGCAGTAGGAATTTGAATGTACAAGCATAAGTTACAAAGTTTAATCTTTGAATATTGCATTTTGTAAATGTGACACTCTCTGTTCTCTAAACCATTTCAGAATTGATACATTGTCAGGGTACAGTAGAAACACAGAGTCAGCATTATATCTTTAAGGGAGGTAATTATGTATAATCAGATTGTGAAGAGCACAGCAAATTATTTAAATTAGTAATAACTCATGTGTTATTTGTTGCATTCTCTCCACAGGAGGAAAATATAAAGTATAAAATCTAAAATCAAGGAAAATACTTGAAAAGGGTTGCCTGTTTTTGTTATAAAATGGAAGGAAAATACAAATGTTATAGTCATGACGGGATGAGTTTAAGCACCTTGGGCTGAAGAACATACAGTGTTGCTAATAAATTTATTACTTGTGGTATATTGCTACTTAATCTTCACCTTTCCCTGTGGAGGGTTGTGGCAATAATAGAAATGCTAATACTGTGCTATTCTTGCATGGTTAAAATAAAACACTTGGAAGTAGTAATGGGATAGTTTGTGAGGGGAGACTGAGATACTGTAGGAAAATATATTTTCATTCTCAGAGAATGGAGAAAAAAAAAAGTTTTTCTTATCTTTTGACTCCCCACTACACCATTACCAGATATGAATGAATTCAGAAGTGATAGAAATATTTGAAATGATTACAAGTTTAAAGGACTACAATGCGCAGAATAAAAATAAAATCAAACATGATGAATATTAAAAAAAAAAAAACCCAACCAAATAGACCAAAGTATCAGGTTTCCAGGAAAATGCCACAGCAAATACTCCACCCTCTAAATCCCAGATACGGCCATTGCTATTACTGGCAATATTTTGGTTTTAGGTGTAATTTTTGGCTGTAGGAAATGCTGTGGTGCTGTTGAACGTGAGCAGTGATTTTTTTTAGTCATTGAGTCCTCTACTAAATCATTTGGTTATTTATTTGGTTTGTTAGTATAAAGATTTCATGACAAGAATTGCATAGTCCTTAATTAATAGATAATATTAAAAAGCTGCTGTGTTCTGCTTTTTAGCCAATAACTGTCCTTGCTTTCTGAAACTGGATGTTTTAAAAATAAGTTGGGGTTTTTGACATAGATAATGTAACTGAATTTTTCAGACTACTTCTTGAAAAATCAGAAATAATGTTGTAGAGTGCTAATCAAAAACTTGTGCTGTTTGAGTCAGCACGACTATCTGAGATTACACAGAGCAGAATATCTTCATGCTGGGAGATATGATACCTTTAAAACTGGGAGCTGGTGTACTGCTGAAACACAAGGATTTATCAGTTATAATGGGTTACTCCAAGATGATTCTTGCTCATCATCTTAAAGCACAGTGTATGGCTGGTTATGGAAGCTTTGACTGCCCAGTGTCTTCTGCAAATTCATTTCATTGAATGGTAGGAGGCTGGAAGGGACCTTCGAGGTACTTCCAACTTTCACCCTGGGCAAGGACATTTTCCACTAGACCAGGATGCTCAAGGCCTTATCCAACCTGGCTTTAAACCTGCCAGGGTTGGGGCCTGTTACAGTCTCATCACCCTGACAGTAAAACATTTGTTTCTCCTGTCTAACCTAAATTTCTCCTTTCAGTTTGAACCCTTTACTCTTTGTCCAATCTGCAGCTCCTGACGAAGAAGTCAGGGGGAAGTTCCTTCCCTCTTTGGCTTCCCTAGTCAGAGATATTGGAAGTTTGCTGTGAGGTCTCCACACCACCTTCTTTTCCTCAGGCTGAACAGGCTCAACTTGCCTGTCTTCATAGAGATAAGAGCACCATGTCTGTGCTTCCATCCTCAAACCTGGGGAGGAGAATAGGTTTTTGACTCAGCTGGGCACTGTGAGCCCCAGTTCTGTCATCCCATAGGTGTACTCTGTTTTTGTAGCTGGGTAGTATTGTCTTTGTTCCTCACATCCACATCTTTGGGATGGAGATTACCACATTTCTGAATTCCTCAGTGTCGTGAAGCACCTCAGATTGTGAAATGAAGGATGAAGGAGCCTGGATAGAAGGGTCATCCATTAATGTATCTACACTAAATGGACAGCTTCCCAATTTAGATTCATTCTTAGCTGCAGTAAGTGTAAAACACCTGAGACAGTGCTCCATTGTTGTTCTTGTCACTGATGTTTTCTTCTACTTTTAATAATAAGCTGCAGCACCACTGTGTGCACAGAATTTGTGTGGGTTTTGGCACCTACTTTCCCTTGCTCTCTAGATACCTCTTCTTGTGTATTCACACCCTGGAAAAACAGAAGATGAAGCGGCTTCTCTGAATTTACTAGTGAAAGCTGCTATGGTGAGAGGGAATTGAGATGGAAATAGTAAAATTTTCAAATTTCCATGGAGGAAACAGGCAAATGTTGGCCTAAGTAATGATTAATCAGCAAAAAAATGGTGGCAGTGGAAAAGACTGCGGGGAATTTGGGTTTGTGCTACTGCCCTGTCTTCCAAACTGTGCTGAAGCTTTTTGAAGGCTCTACGAAGTTTTGTATAATCTTTGTCTGTTGTGGTTGTTTTGAATATGAATTCTAAATCAAATACTGTTGTTAGTTACTGCAGAATATAGATACTGGTTTTTATTCACACTTTATTGAGATTTCAAAAATATTGAGACACTATTAATGTGTTTATTAAAACACATTATCTTGATCTATTACAAAGACCTGTAACTGTATTATAAAAGACTTTTCTTTTGGGTATGTACTTTGTATTGTCAGTGCAGCTATGCACTGAAATGCACAGACTTCTATATGTCTTAAAATGCCCTTTGTCCAAGAGTTTATATTCCATGTGGTTAAAAGGTTTGTACAAGTCATTGTGGTTTAGCATTAAACACCTGTGCTTGAAGTTGGTTTCTTGACTTCTCAAATCTTTGTGCTTAGTTTATTGTGATATCAACTCAACATTTGCAGATGTGTTTAAAAGGGACTGACATTCTTCTCAGGAACTTTGTGTTGCCTCTATCCCCCTGAATTTTCAGTCATGTATGAAGAGAGCTGATGTGTTTGCTTAACTTTGGAAGGTTACAGTTACAGCCATTTGAACTATAAATTACATTGATTCTAAGCTGACAGGAAAAGTTATGGTGATCTAATATCAGAAGATAATAGGAAGGACTGAGCCGTTTGAGACATCTCATAATTCAGATGTAAGAATATCTGATAGATATTTTTCTTTAATAGACATTTAGTATGATGCATATTGTAGCGTTCTTCATACAAGAGCAAAGCGACCTTTGGTGAAGGTCTCTTTGGTGGTGTGACTTCATATAAGGAAATAATGCATTTTTAGCTCTCTTGATACTGGAACTGCTTATCATTTGCTGATTTGAAAACAAGTTTAGAAAAACACTGCTGAGATGCTTACCCACTTACCAGTCTGCTTTAAAGAAATGTAATAGAATAATGTATCTTAAAATAATTCTGCAACACAATCAAGTTGAATATCTAATAGGAATCTTCTGAACACATAGTCAGTAAAAGTTTGAAGACTATATCTCATGTGGAAGCTATATTAGATAATTCTGTAATGATGGGCACAAAGTAACTGAACTCTATGTGTGGAACATCATTATCTGTAATTACCTTTCACATGATCTGACAATGGCATCACACCTTAACCGTGTGTGCCAGTTGTTTCAACATCACCTGGGCTAGAACAATGAGTTCCACAACACTGTGACTCTGTGGCCTGAATTAAGAGAACATTTATTGTGACCATCTCCATAGAAAAAAAAGGAAATATAACAGAGTTGAAATTTGATTTGTTTTAGTGAACATGTCCTGCCAACCCAGAAGCAAACTTTGGAAAAGGGTATGTGAGATGAGTGATTTTCACGCACTTGTAAACATTTCTTAATAAAACGTTTTGTTTTGTTTGCCAAGTATATAACAAAATAATCCATGTATGCTGTACAATGCACAGAGAAGGAAGGGGAAAATGCTTGCAAAATGAATTGAGTAAATTTGTGTGTCAGGAAATTCAGTAGTTGCTATATTCCTGTTCTTAATCCTCCAACAGTCAACATCTGTATTATACATGTGTGATCAGTAATTGAGCTTAATTGGTTTGCAGGGAAGGGTATGGAAAGTATGATCATTAATTAAAATTAAGTATGTCAGGGACTTGCCCCAAACCAACTTATATTTTGCTGCTGTCAACATAGAATAATTTTTGTAGATGGGCTATGTAGAACACTTTTCAGATGTTCTCTAAAAACCTAGCATACAATGGTAGAAAATGGGGCTGGGGCTGTACAAAACAAAATTGGTGGTTCATTTCAGTAGAAAGTAGCCTTATTATGTTTGCTTCTGGCTGTGGCGGTACAATGTTAAAATCTTTAGTGACCCTTTTTGGAGATGACTCTAGCGTAATGGGGACAGGGTTACTGAAATTTCCATTCTGCTGGAGTGGTTACATCAGGAAGAAGGGTTAGGAAGAGAAAGAAAGAGAATATATTTATATAGCTTCAATCTAACACTACTGTTTTTAACCTGAAAAGAAACTTTAGTTGAATCAAGTGTAATTAGGGGATAGTAATGTAATGCTTTAAGAAATAAACATAACTTACCACTTGCTCTCCCCCCCATATGCTCTGGGTTTTAATAGAGGAAGTTACTTTTACAAAGAGTACACAGCAAAACTGTTAGGTCTGTATGTGTGGTCTCTTCAATCCTTGATATTGGCCTTCAGGGATGTTTCTTTGTTAGCTACGATTTTACACTGTGAACTTCAGCAGTAACATACGTGCATGAATCAGGTTTTTCAGATTTAATGCCTGACTGGAAGCAGTTATTACTTTTCACCTCTGCAATTGGCTGTGGATTGCAGCATGGGCGCTGTTGCTGATACACAAGGAAAACTGCTTTGCCTACATTACCTTTTCCATATAGGGACAATTAGAAAGGAGAAACAGGAATTATTTTTTTCGAATGTCTGATTAAACTCTATGTAAGCTCCATTCTTTTCAGGTTGAGATACACTTTAATTTAGTCTAGTTTAATTATGTGAGTGAAGTAAATGGAACCAAATGGAAAAACTACCTTAATTCAGGACGAGTGTGTATGGGTGGCTTCAAATCATTCAGTTCAATTTAAATTCAGGCATTTATTTAATTTGATGAACTTTTCTGAATGTCCCTCAGTAGCAAGCTGACTATAAGAACAACTCCTTTTTGGTAAACATTCCTGCTTTGCTGCATGCATTTTTGTAGTCTCAGCCTGCTCTGCTTCCAGTTGCATGCTTCATCCTGTAGTTTTATTGTTTTATTTATTGTATTTTATTTAGAGTGTTAAATATGGCCTCTTCATAACCATTCATTTGAAATTTATTATTGGAAACTCATAAATGAGTTGGCAGAATGCATAGAAGGAGGCTATTTTTTTTTTATTCTAAAACAGAAAATCTTTGCAAGAAAATAGATTCATTGCAACAAAATTGTCTTTCTTTAATTTGAACCATATTTCTAAAGAGATTCTCCAGCTGCTGTGTTATTTAGAAGAACTGTGATTTAAAGAAGAGTCTGCCCTTTTTTTTTTGGGTCTTGTTGATAAGATCTTTAACTGTTACTGCATGGAATTAGTTCTATAAAATTTTAGTTAATACATATTAAGGACTAAGGAACACTTGGTTTTCTGTGTGCAAGGGATCATTGATTCCTCCTAGACCCTCCTTTCTCTGAAATACTGAACAGAGCTATGGGACAGGTGTCCCAATAACTTATTTTCCCTTTTAATGCTGAGTATTTCCTGCCTCTCTTTATATGCTTGCACATTAGGGTAAGCACAGAGCACTTAATTAGTAAGTTCAAAAGTCTATTAAACTCGGTATAAGATAGATAGTGATAGTACTTTCTCTGATAAGCTTTAGCACTCTGCTTATTCATCATACTTTTATTGTGTTATATCACAGTCTTCCTCTCAGCAAGTCACCACACCTCCTTCTGTTAAGAAACTGTGGGTAGTTCTCTCCACAGACTTTACAAGGAGCAGCAGTGAGGAGGCACTGGCTTTTTGGAAGAAAAAAACTTTATTTACACAAGATTATGCTTTTCAACTTACTGCAAAAACACTTAAGTTTTGAACTAGATTTACAAAATCACTCTGAAGATAGGAAAAATACTTTCTTTTGTTTACTTTTTTCTTTACAACCTTCTATGCAAGTTGCACTGACTACAATATGTGCAGCATATAAACAAACAAGTTAATTCAAATGTGTATGGTACCCATCAATTAATTGATTTTAAGCTCTTCTACTTTGCATTGTATGACTGACCTGTGAAAGAAATAATAATTCTTATGTACTTTCTGTGTAGTTAAAATAAAACTCCTTCTCTGACTTATTATCAGGACAAGCAAACAGAAAGAGCACGTATGCAGTTATGATAATTATTTCAATGGATTTGCCCACATTTACAATTCAAAGTAAAAAATATGCTGAGGTTTGATTCTGCTTGTGTTCAGGGACAACAGTTTGTGCATTTAACGATGATTTTTCTAAAAGCTTCCATAGGTCTTTTTGGTTCAGAAGCATAACCCTAGATCTCTTTTTGCTTGTTTTTTTGGTAGGATGATGAAGTGGTTCTGCAGTGCACTGCAACCGTTCACAAGGAGCAACAGAAATTGTGTCTTGCTGCAGAAGGATTTGGCAACAGGCTTTGCTTTTTGGAATCCACATCTAATTCTAAGGTACCACCGACTGTTTGAATTGCCATTTCATGTCATGAAGTTGAAACATTGCTTGCTTTGATGTAATAATCACAAATCTGTCAAGGAGAAGGGACAACTCAAATCTATCAATAATATAAGGAATATTTAATGCCCAATTAAAGTTTAATTGTTCCTTTGTCTTTGGCTGGACTCTAGTGTGGTGTTTTCTGTTTTGGGTTTACTTTACAACTAGTTAGCTGCAGAAGTCCACCCCAAATAACATGCTTGTTATTTTCCTTGTTTGAGGTTAGTTGTAGTAAGCCACAGACCAACTTTTGTGTACTGCAACTCAAAAGACAAGTTGATTGCTCTGATTCTAACTCCACAGAAAAGACAGCAATTATTATCTTTGTGCTAAGTTTTTATTCTGTGGGATTTATATTAAAATAATTATTACTTTTAGACCTGCTTCCCTTTCTCAACATAGTGCAGGTATCAAAATTACCTCATCTAACACATTTTATCTAAGCCTCCACTAACTCTGGTATATATGCAGTACATAGAGTAGTTTGAAAAAATAACTTTGTTTATTGCAAAGAAGGGATTTTATTTCAAAGTCACATATGATCAAATAAACGTTATGAAGACAAAAATGGGACTCCTGAGGGCAAAACTGGTTTTGTGGACAAAGTAATGGATATACTTGGATATTTTATTCATAGAAAGAGAAGAATATTGTTTAACGTTTGTTTTTTTTAAATTAAAATATTCAATAAGAAAATATAATAAAGGTAGAGCATCTGGAAAGACATCTAGAAAGATTTAGAACAAAAAATTATGGTTATCTTGCCAGCTTTCATAACATCACTTTGATTTTCTCTGATACTTCACAGAGTAATGCTTCATTTTCTGTCTCATCATTTTGAATGCATTATTCATAATAATAAATTTTTCACTAGGATATTAATGATTCATTATAATAGCAGTGATCTTGATGAAGTAATTCATGCTGCTCTGTTTTAAATTAATCTTTTAAACAATAAAAATGTGCTAGGATAGAAGTGGTTGTAGTGCTAGTTGCCTGTGAGGCCTGAAAGATCTATTTAATGAATTTGTTATCATTCAGTTAGTTTGGATATTAAATCTGCAGTCTCTCTTTCCCCATATAAGACTCCTGAATATTCCTGTCTTTAAGGAATACAGTGTAGATTTCATATCAGTTTTGTATGCTTGTTTGCTGATGATGCTTTTTCTCCTTGTTTTATGAAACAATCTGTATTCTGTTCATTCTTTATGAGCTTGGGGGTAAAAAAAGCAAACAAAAGAAAGCCCATGCAGCTCATCTGGGTTTTAATTTTTAAGCGTAGACAGTTGCTAGGATGAACTCATCTGAAGTCATTTGTTGATATAAATACTGAGGGAACCATAAAATTATCAAATCCTTAAAGCAAAGTTGACTATAAATAAGAGTAAATAAAAATGTTTATATTCCTCATATCTTTATACATAGTATGTTACTATTGCATTATATAAGGAGGAACATAGGAAATATTCAAAGAGGTATATGATAATTTGAAAATAGTTCCAACAGAGTTCTTGAGCCTGTTAAAAAAAATCTCTGCTTATTTCAAAGGCTGTTTTCCAGTTAGAGTGGGATTGTGATGCACTTTAATGCAAACAGTAGTGTGGCATCTGATGTACAGGCAGGGATCAAGGATAGGATGCAAACCCAAGCACCAGTATTAGGCCAAACACGAGTAATAGACTTCAGCCATCATCCTGGATTTGCATTTTTAAGAATGCTTGTTACTATCCCGTGCTTTTCCCCAAAATCTTTCAGGATGTGGGTCCTCACAGTATAGCTGATGTTGTATTAGCACAACTTCTTTGTGTGTGCTTTTCTGCCCTGGGATCACTGAATAATTCTCACTGCTTGACTAATGGACAAATTGAAGATATATTTTGATAGAATAATTTGGTAACTGCTGACAATTAATACTTATCTCTGTACAGCAATAACACTGGGAGAAAAGGCAAAAGGGGCATGTACAAAGTAAAACAAGGAGTTCATTCACCTGGTCCCATGAACAGGCGGGTGTTCATCCCAAGGAAAGCAAGGCTTCATCATGTACCATGGTGGCTTGTGAAGACAAATGCTGTCATTCTGAACACCCTCTACTTCCTTTTCATCTCCCTTGCTCTATAGGCTGAGCACGAGGTCATATGGTCTGGAACATCCCTTGGGTTTGTTGGAGTCAGCTGTCCCCACAGTGTCCCCTCCCAGTTCCTTGTCACCTCTGGCATGCTGGCTGGTGGAGGAGGTTTAAGAACAGAAAAGGTCTTGACTTAGTGCAGGGCTACAAATTGCTCAAATTGACCCCATATCTTGAAGAACAAGATAACAGATGAGCAAGACATCAGGTCTAAATTATGCCTAATTTTATTAATAAGACACAGTCCTGAATATAAAACACACAGGTTTGCCCAAGATAAACTCATGACTACCTCATCTGTAGAGGTGTAGTAGCTCAAGAAAAATATTTCTAGTTCAATTTCTACCAATTTCAAAGCAAATCTGTCTCAAAACAGATCTTCTTCTAGGAATAGGTTGGAGGTGTCAAGCACAAAACAATATTAGATTTATGAACTATCAAAAATTTTTGACATTGAAAATGTTGCAGCAGCGAGAATGACAAAACCCAAAAAATGTGCTGAAGACAAAATTTAAAATGCTTGCTTTCTTTATTTCATGCAATTACTTCTTCAGCAAGTTTTGTCAAATCCATTGCATGAATATTTATTTTGTAAGTAAGAAGGAAAAATAATGACTACGAGAAAAAAAAAGCAAAAGTCTCATTTTTGTGGTTTAACCCCAGCCAAACCCCACACAGCTGCTCGCTCACTCCCCCAGTGGGATCAGGGAGAGAATCAGAAGTGTAAAAGTGAGAAAGCATAAAAGACCTTGGCTCTGTGCAAAAACATCTCTATATTATCAACCCTGTGTTTAGCACAAATGCAAAACACAGCCCCTGTACCAGCCACTGGGAAGAAAATTATCTCTACTCCAGCCAAAACCAGCAGAACTGTAAACTTCCTTTTTTGTCAACTATCTATAGGTAATTTTGTTTCACCATTGTTTGCTGTACTTTTAAATTCATTCTTTGTGTGGAAGACCATCCCTTTTATTAAAACAATAATTAAGATTATTTAACATATCTCAGATTGAGATCAGTTTCTTTACATTTGAATGTATGTAAACAGATTGGTAATATGAGGAAGTCCAATCATTAAAAGATCAAGGTGTCTGCTAGTGAAGTAATTCTTCTTTACACTTAAACAATGCAAGGATTGCTGAAAAGCAGACAAGGTGGAGCTGTCTTTGAAGAGCTTCTGAAAACCATTCCTGTCCACAGTGCAGAATGAAAAAACGTCAGCCCTGGTCACAAAGGTGGTGTTGGTCCCTTGTGAACCACTGCACAGCAGAAAGCTAAGTTACGCTTTTCTAAGAGGCATAAGAGTTTGGGTTTTTTTTCCAAGTTTTTATGGCAGATGGTAAACTCATATTAATTTCATTATGCCGTGAGGTATGGACCTATTTGACATCATTAAAAAGTACTGATAAAAGCTATGTGTGGGGCTTTTTCCCTCTTGAAATCTCTATAATTTGGACTTGAGACAGGGGAGGATAACTTAATAATGGTGTTTTTTTTTTGAAGGTCTAAAATGGCCTCCAAAATTGGTTTTTGTTTTTTTTTTTTTTTTTTTTTTTCCCTTCAACTTCTTGAAGAAGACAGTGCAGTGTGTGATCCTGTGGTTTGACTTTTTTACATATAACTTGCAATGCTGAGAGCAGAGTCCAGGAACTGATAATAATTGTTTGTAAAGTTAAGGAGGTATTTCATACTGCAGTAAGATTTGACAACTGATTTTCCATTTAGCTTTTGAAGAGTCTGGTCTGTGTCAGAACAGGAAGTTTCTTCAGATTTGATGCTGGACTAGTGTAGGCCAGTTGGTTGGGAATTCTGACTCCGTTGTCCAGAGTATGCCAGTGATACTCCATTGTTTGATGGCCCCTAGATGTTACTGTTGTGTAAGGGGGTAGAAAATAAAGCCTGATGGTAAGACTGACAGTGTTTATTGTGCTGACAAATACAAATCATTTGCTTTTTATCTCTGCCCTTTTTTTGGATACATGAATTGGCAGGAGCTGGGCAGGTGGCTATGCTTAAAGGGAAAAGTAGAATGGAGGGGGGAGGGCTGGAGAAGGATATACCTGGCACAGACAAGGCTACATGAAAGTATGATTCTTTAGTATTTATGCAAGCTGTTTCCATGCCAGCAGTCAAATTCTGTGTGGCTGTGTCTGGAGAAGGGTGTCATCCTGAATGGTGGGACATTGGCTTGAACTCCTGTACTCAGATTGCCTCTGGGAGAAAAACTCTTTTCTCTGTTTGTCTTCCAGAGTGTAAGATGTGAAGGCAAAGTTGCCTTCTTTTTTTGTCTTTTACAGCAAACATATTCTCAGTGACCAAGAAAAATCTGTCTCCAGAGAGACTGAGTCTGAAACTTTCTGACAGCTGAGAAACAGTATCTGTGGTTTTTGATTTTGTAAATACAAATAGATAAAAAAGTATGTGGTGTCCATTAACATATCGATGAAGGTAGATGCTTTTTGAGCAATTGCTGACATAATGAAATAGTGAGTTTTAAAAAAAATGTATTCACTCAGAGAAATTAGATCAATGTTGTTTGCTTGTGTTTGCCTTGGGTCATTCTGTGAATATGCCATTGAGTGAGGTGGTTGATTGGGTATTTTTCTGTGTAATTGCTGTGGTTCATTTCTGTACATGTGTTTTCACTTCATCCTCTTAAAATAAGTAAAAAAAAAAAAATTCAGGGCTTTGTAGCTGCACCTCCAGGCACATTTTAATTGCTTTTGTGTCATGTTGCCAAAATGAATATTCCTATTTAATGGTAAAGATGTCACTTAATCTTATGTAATCCTGTGTTCAGAGGACTCAATTTAGCAGACTTGGACTAAAACTGTAAATTTTGATAATTTAAATGAAGATAATTTAAGAATACTTACACATTACTTGGCCTACTTGACGTACATAAATTAGACACAGGTAGATGAAGTCTTCATAGGTGTAGATCAGACAGGATTTTATTCAGTGAATCATTCTTTTCCAGTAAAATGCCCTGTAGGAGTAATGTAAATAAGAATGGTGTGTTTCACAACATTGTATGTAGTTTTATGCAACACAGGTTTACAAATTTTTAAATATTTTCTTTGTTATTTATGTATATACAATTCATTTTTTACTTCTTGTAAATATTGTGTAAATTTTGAGCCTAAATGCACATTGGTAGTTATATCCATCAGACCTACTGTGATCCTTACACTTAGTCCCCGAAACCAACATAAATATTTCTTGAGATGGAAAGTGAATAATTAAAATGAATGTGAAACATTTGGACTATGAAAAAAACTGTCAGATCTCCATGGCTGTAAAGTAGCAACAGAAACGTGGCTTTATGTCAGCTGAAAATTGTGGACATCGTTATTGTCATAACAATACAGTTTAACATATTTTTACTGTCACTTGTAACACAGGTAGTTTTTAAAAAGGAAAAAAAATGCGTGATATCAAACATGTCACCACAGATTAAGTAGTGTAAAAATAATGATCCAATCTGTGAAACCGTACTATATTAATTTTTCATTATATCTCCTGTTGAAGCAGATATTTTGAGTTTTAAATTCACACAGGAATAGATTATTTCTGTTCTTAAAGAAATATTTTTATCAAAATATGCTGGTAGATTCATGACATGTTACCTGAACATATAGTGACAAAAGCTGAAAGATAGAATCAAAGTAATTTTGTAGGTCAGTTTATTTGATGATAATACTCCAAGTGATGGCACTGAAAGAAAGAATAGTACATATGATATCTATGCATGCATCATGTCTGCTATCAACTAAACAATGCAAGAAAAATTTCAAAATCTCTTTTTTTTTATATTAATGAGTTGTGTCACACTATTAGTGACATAGAGTATCTACTCAAGAAACTTAACCCAACGTTATGTAGTTTATGAAATTTAATGAACAAAACATGAGTTTTAATTTCTCCAGTCAAATATGTGGTTTGGAACATTCTTCATTAGCTAAGTGTATGTTAAAAACAAACAAGTGCTAAATGTTTGCAAACCTACAAAGGATGTCGCTGTTTTGGGTGTTTTTTCTTCTTGTTTTTATAGGATTTTTTTAAGGTTTTTTTGTGTTTATTTGTTTCCATTTGTGTGGTTTTTTTTTGTAGAACAGATGTAGAAATTCCACTTCTGGACTAAAATAAATGAAGAAAACCTGAAAAATCCCATTAAATCAGTTTTCCTTTATAAATATATATCCCAGTAACTGTTTAGGCATCTCATTACTTAAAGATTAAAATGTAAAAAGAAGCAGATACTATGCTGAAAAATCTTGTCTGAGATATGGCTGTAACACAAACACTGCGATGGAATAAAGTCAGACATGTACTTTACAGTCCTGCAATTGGTTGGTAAGTTTCTAGAGGCTTCTAAAAAGCTGCCAGTTTGCTGTGATTTATTTTCTGGGTCCTAATATTTTTAGTACGGCTCCTAGTAAAATGGCAAGTTGGTATAATTGCATGTTGGGTTTACCTATTTGCATTTTGACCAGTCTGTTGAAAGCAGTGCCCTTATCCAAGTGCACAGTTGGTAGGTTTTGGTAGTTGGGTTTGTCTTTTTCCCCATTTAGCATATGAGTCTTGTGGCTCCTTAATAATCTTGGAACTATGTGTTCAGGACAAACAGATTACTTGTCTTCACCAAATGCACTAACTGTAATAAAATACAGTGAGAAAGTCCTTGAAAGATAACTAAGTGATGTATAGTGGAAATCCAAATTATTTTGAGGTAGGAGTTCTTATTTGGGTACATTCATGACTGATGCAAGTTAGATTTCTGGCTTTTCAGTGCAAGCACAACCCCAGAAGCTTCAGGCTTGCTGCCTTATCCTGGGAAACTGAACATTGCAAGGTTACACAGTTGGCATGTTCTCCCAAGTCCCCTGGAGCTCAGCATTTAAAATATTTTCTCTGAAGGGTTTAGAGTGAAATGTACTTCATTAGTACATGCAGAGTAGTTACAAAGCAGTCATTTGAATTTTAATTAGACTGATGTGTAGCTGCACATTCTAAAAACCTGAAAAAACATTCATAAATCTGTTTCAAGCCAGAACACATAAAAGTATAAATACTTATTTTAAGCCTTTTAGATCAATGTTTGTCTAAAACAGCAATTTCAAATTAGCTTTGTACTCCTTCTTAGCATTTCAAGTCATGGTATTATTACTTTGTACTCAGTATTTTTAAGAAATGTTAGTCTAAATCTGGTTCAGAAGACTCCTATGAATAATCCTAGCCCAATGGGCTTTCAGAAATTAGGACGAAGAAATGTGGCCTATTAATGAGCGAATCTGTGTTTCTTTGAGTTATCTAATATTGATTGTATCTGAAACGAAAAGGAAGAAACAATATCAAATATGTTTCTGCATATTTCATAAGAATTTTTGAAACAGACCTTTTGAGTTGTGATTTTCAAGATTTTAGACTTCACCTCCTGGTTACTTCCCCATGAAAAAGGGGGAAGATTATTTGTGCTTTTGTTGCAATTGAGGCAAGTTGTAAGTTGCTATCATAACAAGAATATTTTCAACATTAAGAGTGCTAGTTTCTAAATAGTCTGAATTGGATGAGGGAAGTTGAGCAAGTGAAGTGGTTTGGAGTTTGAAGGTATATGCTTTGTGACCCTGTGTTTGAAACCCAATGCGAGTTGTTTTAGTAACTTTCCTAGTCCTGTCTGTTGGGTTACCATATAAAAATATAAGGACAACTTTTTCTGGTTTCACAAACCAGTTGCTTTATATTGCATTAGAAAAACCAAAGGCCAGATGGTAAAAGAAGTTCTTATGCTCTTAAAGATTATGCATAAATGCATAAGATCACAGTTCAGGCTGCTTTTCCTGAGTTTTTAATTATTTTTGAATAATTGCTGAATGTTTGCTGTTTGTAGGTAATAGAGATGGATGTGCATTTGTGAAAAATGCTAATCGAAGCTTTTTGAGCTTTAACTCTCTCCAAGTTGTCCTTTTCTTCCCTGCTGGATATAAAGAATGTATTTAGGAGTGGGAAGTTATTCTATCTTCCAGATGTTTGTACTGTTGTCTTGACATATTTACAAAGACACCATCCTCAAAAATGTTGCCTTTTCATAAGCACTGATGTTTTACATGCAATTAAAAAAAACCCCAGGAAACCAATGTCACTGGGCAGATTTCAAATGTCAGATACAATCTTCCCTTAACTGCAAACTCTACTTCTATCCCACATCTAAATGTCTTTTAATGATAAAAGGGAGTTATGAATTTCAGGTTTTCTTGGTGTCTCTCTGAGTATGGACCAGTTATATTTGCATAGTACACTGTTTACAGCCAGCAATAAGACAATAATTGACAGAAATGCAAATTAAAATCAACAGTTATTCAACTGGCTTTAGATAATGTAGGATTTAGTTTTGACAGTTTTGCTTCAAAGAGCTAAGGTATGTATTTATCTTTAAAAGAAACAGCAGGGACAAGCCTCTTCTAGCACAGGACTTGCATGAAAAGGTTGGACAGAGTTTGCAGAAAGCAGATAAATGTTCTGCTCAGTTCAATATGAAATATGAACTGACTTTCCAAGAAAGCATTTGAGTGCCCATTTTTCAATAAATTAGAAATAACAGCAATACAGAATTTCTCTTGCTAGTGTATGTAATTTGATTGAGTATTAACAAATAAAAAGGCCCATAGAAATTAAGTCAAATTGCAATAAGATCTTATTTTTAAATAAGAAACATGCTGAATTTAGTTAGCTGTTTCAATAAAGCTTAATAAGCTTTGAGTGCCATAGTTAATATTTGATTTGTTCTGAACTACACTAACAATAAATTAAGCCTCTTTGTTGATAAATTTGAAAAATACATCTAGATTAATGACTATGTAAGTCTTTGTTAGCTCAAATTGGCAAAATAATTCCTTTTTGTTTTGCATGTTTGCGGCTAATTTATCATGGAGGTGATACACATAACTGCATAATTCTTAGCAGAATTTTTTTTGTGTCTGTAGAAAAGGAGAATTCCTTAGAATTAATGAAAAAGAATTTTGGTTATTTTGAAGAACTTACAGTTATGTGGATTTCTTTTTGATCTGTTTTTTGGAAAATAAACCAATACCAGACAATTGAAAGTCTATTTTAAACCCTGGCATGGAGAAGGACAAAGTAGTATTTTATAAAGATCATCTTTCTGATGCTGCAAGAATAAAAGAGTAACTGCTTCCTTCCAGATTCTAAAGCAATAGTACCCTCCAAACTGATACTATCCTAGATTTTTCCATTACTTTTTGCAGTAGCTGCAAATACAACATAATTTCTAAGAATAAAAGGGAATGTTAAAAGTTTTGAATAATGCACATAAGATTAGTATAATAAGACAGAATTTTCAGGATTAATATGAAGATAAACCATGTTTTGTTAATTTGGATGTGTGCCTAGACTCTCTGTAGCACTGTTGATCCTAAGAGCTTTTATTATTTTATTAATCAGCATGAAATTTTCCTAATTACCTTAAAAATTAACACATTTTCCCTGCATTAGGGTGATACACTATTAATCGATGTTCATCTAAGCTTCTGGCTACAGCAGTAAATATTGTGATGGGAGTTGAGCTGATTGACCAAGTTTATCCATCAATGCTGCAGTGTAGTTGTATGGCTCCTTACCTAATATCACTTTTATCTGTTGCTAAGAGTTTTAAATTTTCAAAAAGGAGATAAAAAGGAAACAGCTCTCAGTAATGTAGATATGTGGGACTTATGTCCTTAGGTTAGAAAGGAGACTAGAGGGAAGAGATGGAGGGTAAGAGGAAAAAAGTCTTACACATTTTAAGGTGGAATGTATGCAGCCCTTAATCTATACAGAAAGTAAACACCATACCAGGAATTGCAGCTTCCAAGTGATTAAGATAGTCTGCTCTGTTAATAATGGCCTCAAGACCTTTGACAGATTTCAGGATCAAAGCTATTTCCAAAGAGCAAAAACTGAAAAACTGTAAAATGAAACTTTGAAACTGTTTTCAGCTTAAAGGAAAATACTGCAATTGTACTTAAGTAAGTACATCTGAAGTAAAAGTAGGTTTCTTATGGATTTTTAAAGAAGATTGTGAGAAGAAGAAACCCCAAGAAGCAGGTTCCTTCTATGCCTTCAAGTTTGCACAGATTAAGTTTCAGGCACACACAATTTTCTTTGCCAATGAGCTCTGTTACACAGTGACCAGCAGATGACATTTCACTATCTGAATATAAAAGAAGTGGGGAGAGATTTTTGTCTTCACTGTGCTGTGTAAACTCATAGAGGACAAAAACTATTCAATCCCTGTAATCAGATGAAAACTACTATAGAAGAACGTTCGAGGTATCAACAGAAAGTATCTGCAGTGTATCAAGGTTTTTTCCACCGCAGCTTTTATCAAATCTAATCTTCACTTATGGGAGACTTCTGCACTCAGAGATCTGGGCAAGATGGAGAAACTTTATATATGTGACTGGAGAGAGTATTTTAAAGAAAATTAAAACGGTTCTTTAGGTCAGGTTAACAAGGAGATCAGCATGTGGCACAGGCAACCAACTCAAGAGACACAATTCAAGAGAACCCCTGACGACACGGAGCTGTCTTGTGTTTTAAGATTTGGAAATGGAATGATGGAATGATTGCAGAATATTTGTGTCTGTCTGACCTCAGTTCCACCACTAGCTGATTTTCCTTGTGTTTGTCTCCTTTTCCTTTTTTTTTTTTTTACTTTTCTCTTTTTTTTTTTAGATTTCTAGACCCTGTTCTAGATTTCATCCTCCTGTCAGTTTCTAAGTTTTATCTTCTGAAACAGTTTTCCTGTGGAAAAAGGACTCTTTTGAGCTTTCAAATGTTAACAAGACACTTTCCACTATATGAAAATAACATTTTTCAGGAAATAGAACATGTCCGGATTTTTGAAGTTTTTCCTAGAAAAGGTGAAAAGCGTATTTGTGAAAAAAGTCACTCCCTTGTCAAACTGCTCTTCTGAAAACATGAGTGCCTTACAAGTTTTAGGTATGGTAACATAAAAAGTCTTGAATGTTGAGAATTTCTCTGCTTTTGAGGGAAACAACTGCTTGGGATGGAATGTCCCATGAAAGCCTCGCACAGAAAGTGATGGTTTCAGACTGAAATAGTCAGAAGCAGCTGGTAGCAAACTTCCTTTAGGAGGTGTCCAGGGAGCCCTCACAGTCTGCTCATGGTAAACACGTGGGAGCTTGACACTGCTCCTGGGGGAGCTCTCAGGAGGGGACAGTGCTACTTGACTCTCCTGTGTACAGAACTGAAGCCATAAGGTTCATAAGTCATTCTGTCTTTTCTGCTTTGGGATTTCATGAAGATGGTTCATTCTGTTTGGCCGACAGGGTTTGTTAGACCCATCTATATCTGTACTGGCTCCATTGTTTTGATGACAAGCTTGAAAACAAGGAAAGCTAAGCCTTCTAGAGTCCTAGAAATAGAAGTTTTTTCTTGGTAATATTGTGTGTGTTTCATCACTGTCACCAGAGAATCTCGTTGAAATAGAAGGGGGTGCCAGAAAGATAGAGATATATAAATTTAAATTGTAACTTGAAAATAGCTGATGGGTTCAGTTTCTTTCAGGCTACTCCCACAAACAAGACTGCAGATGTTTTGCTTAAATTCTTTAATGAATTCTAAAATGAATTTTCTGAGTCCTTCTACTTGGATTTTCTAAGTAAGACATCTAGTGAATGTCCTAGCATTAAAAAACGTTATGAACACCCACATCTCATTTTTTTGGCATCAGGCTGCTTAATCAGGTGATTTTTTAGGCACTGCTGTGTGAATGCACAGTATACAGTTAAAAACAAAATACCTGCAAGTCCATTTAACTGGGAATTTGGTTAGAAGAAGAACAAAAATAACTGAGATTAGAAAAAATGACTGAGAATCTTGCAAATATCTAGGAAGAGAAGTAAAGCTGAGGTGAAGCTGCTTGTTCTTAGAGACAGAATTCTGTTTGCTGATGCAATTTATTGTCCTTCAGTCTTGTACTAATATTTATGAGAGGCAGAAGTTCAGTTTACATTCGCAAGATTACGTGCAGCATATTATATGAGCAGGTTGTACCTTACAGTGGCTTGTTAGCACTGTGTGATTGTCAGAGTAATGACGACAGCCCCGACTTTTGCATCTCACCCTCTTGCTACCACTGGAGTGTGTAAATAGAAATTCTCCAGAAAATTAAATTGAGCATAATGAATACATCCAGTACCCATGATTCACCTGTGGGTTGGAATAGAGGTATGGTTATTTTTAAATATATTTTAAAAGCTTTACTCAAAATACCTTTTTAATAAAGGGTATGATTATCTAATTTGCAAATCTGCCTCCCACAGAGTAAAGTGTAGTTTAATATGCAAATATTACTACAGAAAACTAGTGTACACAATAAATGTAGTTGAAAACGGCAGGAAGAATAAGGAATTCACTAATTCTCTAAATAATCCAGAATTACTTCAGTAATGGATATGCCTTAAAAATTCCAGATGACCATTGCATCTATTTTAATTTGTCAAATTTTGTTGATTGGGCTATTACAAGCCATGATGAAGGAAAAATAGAAAAAGGTTGTTTCCTCCTAGAGGTACTGAAGCTCCTTTTGAAATGCAATATACAATTTCTGTTTATTTATGTAATAACTTTTTTTGAGATTGAAGTACTTGCATATTAGGCTGTAATTATGACAACATAAATTTTCTAGAAAGAAAAATTAACAAGAGGGAAAATCTAAACATGAACTGGCAGCCAAATTAGTAATGCTTTAATTAATACTGAGATAAATTTGAGTTACTACTCTTTACCTTTTAAGTCAGTGAGTGTATTTTATATTCAAACCCATTAAAGTAAGATTTATTTTGCAAGTGTGTCAGAAATGAACTGAAAATAAATTATATTGAATACTGCCATTGCTTATGAGAATTTTCCACTGATCATATGAACTGAAGTGACACACATTCCCTGGATTGTCCAAGGACATTCTATACTGTCACAAAGCAAACCAACCCCTGCTCTGCAATATGAATTAATTTTCCTTGTCTTCATTTAAAAAGTTATTGCAGGAAATATAAACATGATGAAAATGAGTTGAAGATTAACAATATGATTATTTATATCTGATGAGACCTCTGCTTTTGAGCTGATCAGTTTTTGGGGCTATAATTTGTGTTCTGTTATCAAAATAGAGATGTATTATTACCATTTAACTGTTATTTAAACCTGATAGTTTTGGTGTTTATTAAAAGTGCATTGATGGGCTGTTAAAATATTTTCTTTACAATTATTTATTATTTAATAGTGTGTTTATAGTCTAGCAAAGCTGTCACTGCCAACACATTTCACCTGTGCTCAAAAAAGCCTGATGTTGAAAACTAATTGCTACAGGTTTTCCTTGCAGCCACTAGAATATGCAGTTGTTCTCCAGACTGGGTACTAAAATCTACACAGTACTATATCTTTATATGAAGGTATCTTTCAATAGAGAATCTTAGACTACCATAGAATACCTTTATTTTATTTATGCCATCCTCTGTCTGTGTGCAAGATCATATAAAAGACAATAAAGTAAATAATCAGAGGTCTGGCAAAGGCTCTTTTTCTTTCCTCATTTTTATTTTATACTTTGAAGAGCTGGAAAAGACACTGTGAATAACTTGTGTTATATTTAAATGATGATTTTAAAATTATTGGAATTGTTGTCTTTGGTGGGGGCTATTCAAGAGAGGAACCTTCAGTCTGTGTCTGAGGCCCCAAGCCTCATCCTTTAATTCCATAATGTTAAAAGCATCAGCATTGAAATAAAGTGTATGGGGTGAGCAGAGCTGGAACTGAGCTAAATACATTGGCAGGTCTGCATCTGTCCCGTGTTTTTCCATGCTTTGATGGTTGCATGTGCTGTTGGGTGTCATGCCTGTTGGATCTTCAGTAGAACAGAGCTGGCTGAGGAGCTGCCAGAGAGGAATGTCTAATTCTCATGCTTCCTGCAAGCATCAGTAGGCACATCTTTCCTCAGCTCTTAAGGGAAAAACATTTCTCCCTGAGGGCCACCAAGTAGCCAGGCATTCATGCAATGAAGATGAGGTGGGATAATGTGCTCTCCCTTTTGCCTCATGAAAAGAAACCTGGCTCTAACATTTTGCTAGACTGTAAGAATACAGTATTTCTTTCACTTAATTAAAGCAAAATGATCTTATGCATTCTTTTTTACTCTATAGCAGCAAAAAGTCTGCCTTACCTCCAATGACAATAGCTGAAAAATGTTAATTGGGACTTCATACCTCAGTTTTAAGGGGTAGGAAAGGCATGGCTGCCTTGAACAGAAAGGGGAATGAAATGGATGAAGGAGAAGCGTCCTAGTTATGTTGGTTTCATCAGTGTTTGAAATAATGCAGGATTTTTGATGTTGGAAAGTATATAACCTGTGGGGTAGGTTCAATAGTAAAAAATTTGGTATGTCCAAAATTGTATGTGTGAGACAAGTTCTGCCAATGAAAATGCTGCTTTAAATAGCAGTAATATCAGTTAGGAATATTGTTAAGGAGACTGTGCATGTAGACACAGGAAAGGTAGCTTTGGTTCATTAGCAGACAGTGTGTGGAGCATTTCTTTTGTTTATACTCTTGTTTGGCAGTCTTCACTTGGCAGAATGGAGGGTGAGCTGCACTGTTGGGCTCACTGCGAGGCTTTCTAGACTGGAAAACTGTCCTTAGGTTAGCTGAGTAGAAGCAGCACCTTGCAGCCTGAGGTCGTTGAGTACTCTCCTGTTTTGTAAATTAAGGGCTTGTGATAGTACTTACAGTACAAGGGTGTTTTGAAGACAATCTGTTTGATTGGTTGTTGGCTAGTCAGCATAAAAAGGACTGTTGTAGTGTCTGAGTAGCTACAGAAGAAAAATGGCAACAAGAACACTGACAAATAGAGACCTGACTCTGAAGGAGCTGGCTGAAAATATTCCATGCCTAAGTATCATTACATAAGTCAGTCAAGACCCATGCAAAAGAAGGTGCTATTAAAACCTTTATCATGTGGCTGAAGCTTAAGCTTAAAGTACAATTTTACATTAATTTCTTTCAAATATAAGTATTGGAAAATAGTGAAAGATCTATTATGTATTAAACAGACCTCAATGGCTGTATTTAGTAGGGATGAACATCAGTATAGTAAGCGAAGTAGGAGTGTGAGGTATTCTGAGTAAATCAACTTTTTTTAGGAGAAAAAAAAAGAATTTACAAGTATCTTTTACAATTTGGCCTTGGAAGTTGTCTCTTCACTTTGTACACAGTTTGAGTAAGTGTGCAGTTTTACAGCTTTAGCAGGAAAAGCATTCCTGGTGTAAAAAACTGAATTCCAACAATCAATAAAAGTATTCCTAAACTAAAATATGCAACTAACATGAAAATAGAAAAGGAATATGAAAGAATTTCTGGAGCCAAGTAAAGGTGTGTAGGAGTTGCATATTCTATTAACAGAAGAAAAGATCCCCACATAAAATCTAATTTTACTTTTCTACTTTGTAACTTAGACGTTGGTATTACAAACATCTTTCAATTTTATATGAATTTTTATGATAGTCTGGAAAATTAACTTTTCAAAAGTTCAATGATTTTTTTTCAAGCATGACGAGTTAAATAATAATTTTTGTAAGACTCTTCCGTTTTATCCCAGTTAGAGCACCCTCTGGTGAAGTATGCTGCCCTGCAGCATGTGAAGCTGCTGGCTTGACCTTGGTATTTGGTGTCCAGTATTTCTACTATGAAAATTCATCTTGACCTTCATGATAAGGATGAGGTCTGGCCAACTACCAGTAGCCTAAAGACTGCATTTGATTTTTCCTCACAATCTGAGCATAATGTCTGGGACACTTGTTCCATGTGCTAATGTCCAAGCAGACCTATTATTCCTTTGCTGAGGAACCTCTCCATTCCCAATTTTATTCTGTAATTTTCTTTTTACAACTAGCATCGCTGCTCCTATTCCTTTCAAGGAGCACATCCAAAAAGAGTCTGCCTCTATTCCCCTGTAATGACCATTAGATTTTTAATGAGAAATGCCAAGATCCCTCTCCTTCTCTCTGCAGACACACAGGGGGGAGTATACTAGCCCTGACATTCATGGCGACCCTCTACTGAACTTGATGAAATTAGTTGGTTTCTTCTTTTATGGAGAGCATCTTTTTCAGAGGAGACTGCATAGCCCAGATAGCAGCTTGCACATGCTGAGCAGAGCATTGCTGGATTTCACAGCCTCAGAGATGTATTAGATCTTTCAGATCCATGGATGATGAGGCAAAACTGAGCCACTGAAAAGTGCTACTCAGCAAATGTGTTACTAATGTGATCTCATGGTTCTCTTTTATAGAATGTTCCACCTGATTTATCCATCTGCACCTTTGTGCTGGAGCAGTCACTGTCAGTACGGGCCCTCCAGGAAATGCTGGCTAACACAGAGGAAAAGGCAGAAGGGGTAAGTTATTGAATATTCACCTTTTTTCATCTTGCAAAATAGTACTTTTTTCCTATGGTACCACAGGTTTCATGACTGTCACATGCTTTATAGCATGACTGTATTGAATTTTCCTCCTTTGCTACAGGAGTGGTCTTTTTTTTGGAAATTATGAGTACTTGCAGTATCCACTGAAGTTTGCCAGAGTTGTAAATTCTGTGCTATGTGTGTAAATTCAATGTGCTATGAGTCAGTATAGAGTTACAAGGGTGTTTTAGTTTGAGAATCTCATAATGTGTCATAGAAAGCTTGATCAGTTCTTCTGAACAATTAAGCTTTCTGGGCATTTGTGGCTATATTGGGTGAGACTGTCAAAAGGACTTAAAATGGCTTAGATGTATGCTGGCTGTGTCTGGAAACAATGAAACTGTTGTGTGTGCCCTGAGCTAAAATATACTCTAACAGATCTTTAAGCTGATGATAAAATATTATTGAGCCTTGGTGGACAAGAAATAGCAGTCTGGAAGATGAAGTATATAGGAATTACTTAAATCCTATAAGAATTATTATTATTCCTAATAGGAATTAATCAATTTTTTTGACTAGCAAAGAGTTATTTACAAATAAATCATAGTAGTTTAATTAATGTTCCCTGCAGTGCAATTAATTTGATTTGTTATGCTGTAATTGAATGTTCCATATGCACCTTATAGAGCTCATTTGAATGCTATGCTCTAGCTTAAATCCTGTGAATTTTTGAGGAAGAGTGACTGTAGGCATAGGAGTCATACAGGCAAAAGAGAAGTAGACATTATCCTTAAGTCCATCACTCAAGAAAGCTAGCAGGAGATGAGCATGACTCTGATACTTATGGGGATGCCTCAAGAAACCAAACTAGTATAGAGTACTCAGTCCCATGAAATGCCAGACTCTTAGAATGAAAATGGTATTTGGGAAATTAAGTCTGGGAGCAGTCCCATGGATGTTCCTGGAGAATGAAAATGGTATCTGAGAGAAGAGGTGGCACCAGAGTGAGCACTGAGGTACTTCTAAACCTCTCTTCCAGATGTGATCAGGAGCATGAACTAAAGTATAGGGGAACATGTGATAAAGGAATGCTATAGGGCAGAATGCAGTGAATGCAAAGGCATTCAATTTTTGAATATGAAGTGTTGAAACTTCTCTTTAAATCATAACATCAACTTGCAGATTTTCTGTTGCACTGTCTTTAGAAGAGTGCTGGGGCCATTTGTTAAGAGAATATTTGCTTTTAAGAGATCATACCCAGAAAACATTGGCGAATAAATGAACCTCTCTGCAGAATGATTAGAAAATGTGAGCTCAGGTATTCTGCTGGGAACAGGGCAGACTTGAGAGATTTGTAGGTGTCTTAGGTGGAATGTTTGCACTAGTTCTGGACTATTTTCTGCACTAGATGTGAGTAGAAGAAGATTTTGTAGGACACACCAATGAGACATACCATGTTTGGTGGTAATCTGGTATGTTCTGGAAACAGTTCCTGGTGTTTTCTGTGCATAGCCATGAAGGTCAGAGCTCTGGACAGTAACACCCATGCCTAAATAACACTGATGGCTGCTGCACTGATCTACAGTGCTCTGTACTCAAAGGTCTTCAGAGATGTGCACAGGAAAGATGAAGCAATAGGAACCTTCTTGTTTGTGTCTTGCATATTAATATATTGATATTACAAGAGAACACTCTTGAAAATAGTGGTTTGTAGATAAACACAAGGTCATGTTGTCAATGTCAATATTTTTCTTTTTAGTGAGTCTGTGAAAGTCAAGAGTGATGATGATACTGAAATGACTGAACATGTACTTGCTGATAAATTAATAGAAGTGACATTTGGTATCTGTATGTGGTTTCTATAAAAACATACAAATTTTGCCTTTACATTTATATTTGTATATCATAGGGCAGGTACTTATACAGACAACTTCATATATGTTTGAAGTAACTGTTGAAAGAAGTTTTAAGATATGAGGTAATTTTTCTTTTCTTAAATTGCTTTCCTGGAGAAGCATCAATTATTTTATTAAAATAATAGTGTTTCATTTAGGAGAAGAAAGTATATCAATTTTTTGAGAAATTGTTGCTATAAACTGGTTTCAGCATGACCTCAGTTTTCTAGTTGAAAGAATCCTGCAAAGGGAGGCCTTTTCAGTCCTCAGTTACTTTTCATTGCATTAGAAATCATTGAGATGCTGTGCTTATGAGAGGTCTCCTTGTGCTGCTTTGCCTTTTGTGTTGTGTAATCTCTTGAATGCTATGTTTATATAATAGGTATTCTTGTTATATAACAGGTAAGTTAGCAGTAATATAATGGTTGAGTAATATGAACAAAATCTCATGCTGTCTTGAGTCAGAACAATAAGCAGCTTTCTTGTGCCTAAGAAAGAATAACTGTGTGCACTTACTGGATTTAATGCTACTTCTCAATTACTATGCTTTAAGTGTGCAAGATTACCTCTGCAATAAATATCTGCCTTTTTAGTGCTAGGATCCCAAAATGAGAATTTCCATACTTGGTGAGATCAGTGATCCCTCTGAGTATACCTACTTGACTCTCCTGAACCAGATAACTGCTAGTATCAAAGGCAACAGTGGAAAATGACAGAAATTTCCTAAGAAAAAAATGTGTGTAGTGCTCTGTTTCTTCTAGGCACTGACAAGTTACTTTGTTCTCTGAGGTTTCACTGTTTCCCTGTAAAATATTAGGCTTAGTTCGGACAATTTATTAAAACACTGACATTCATAGCTTGATTGAATGGTTTTGGTTTCAAATATAAAACCACAACCTTGTTTATTTGCTTAGGTAGCATTAGTTGCACTTTTTGTTTTAAACAGGTAATTTTTTTTAATTTTGCTGGAGTATGGAGTGCTATATGCATGTACCATTTTCATCTGTTCATCTGCAGAAAAGAACCAAAAACCAGAAATAGATAAGGAAAAAGGGAGAGATCCTGTGGAGAGGGAATAGTAAATAATTATACAATGAGGAGAATCATCACATAGTCTGGGCTGTGGTATGTTAGGCAAGCAAAATTACAGGTGCTCTGTCCTACACAAGGGTGACCTATAGCCTTTGTATTATTTTGTAATTGTTTTGGCTTGGTTTTTAAGTGTAATTTTTTTGTTATTTGAAAAGAAGATGTAAGATGAAAATGGAAGTCCTTGTTTCCATAGAGCATTTAAGACCATAAAAAGTATTCAGGCGATGTATTCTTAGCCTGGTTGTTATGTCCAGTGAACCTTCTCTGGACCCAAGTGCCTTGTATTTCACTAAAGCTCATTAGCTGGAATGACCCTGAGAATCCATAGCTTCTGGAGTAATTTAAGAATGGTCATTGCAACCTGTTGGAACTGTGTTTCTGATTCTTTATCCTCTGATTATCTTTTTGGGTAGTTTGTTTGATGTTGTTTTTTGTTTTTAAAAATATTTTAATTTTTAAAAATCACATCTTCCTTTCCTGGATTCAAGACATCAATTATCTAGTACTTTCTTCTTTTGAAAGTGATTAAATATTATAATCAAATCAGTTCCTGGAAATTTTCCCTCATTTTCTTAGGAAATGAAGCCTGGCCATCTATCTATTAGTGCTCTTGAAATCAGCAACTTCTGCGATTTCTGGACAATATGAACATCATTAGAAACTTGGTTAGGTAGTTCTTCCAGATACAATGGATGTTGGGTAGAAGAAAGGTATCTAACCTTATATATCCTACAAGAGGAAAGGAAGTCAAAGTTTTCTGTTTTACCTTACCATCAACTGCTCTTGTGCTATTGCACCTTCTGCACAGCTTTCTTTCACTGAGAAAAGGACACCGTCACAAGGACATGGGAAGGAAGTTTCCAGGTTTCAGATGTGAGAGGGGGATTTATAATTTTGTGTCTTCTTTCTGTTTTGAGATATAAATGACTTTTTCATAAAAGCTAAACAACAGACCTGTACATTGCATGCTATTACCAGTCTCACCTTTTAGTATTTCCCTTTGTCCTTCTGTATACCCATAGAAAAAGGTATCCAGAAGTAAAGGTATGCAGACATATTTGACATGGAATAATGTCAGGTATTTTCTTAGCCTCAATTGGTTGAAAAATGATTTAGATTTTGTCTGTAAGGTTTTTCTTTTTGAATAATCCTCAAGCAAACATGCTGCATGAAAACTAGGTATGAAGATAAACATTTGCCAAGAGGGTGTGCAAATGAAAATTAAGTATAAGGTAACCTTCATAAAGCTCATTGCTACTATTATTTGAATTACATTTCAGAGGGTTTTTCATATGATTCAATATGAACTATTTTTTTCTAATGGGAGGATTTGAGTATTCCAAACACCACTGCTCTCTGTATTTATATAAAAATGGGCTAGTTTGAACTTTCATTTTATTCTAATGATTTTCTTACTTAAAAGATATAAAAACCAGTTTTGGGCACAGTGACTAGGTACAGGAAATTAAATTAGTTTGGCATTTAGAGGACATTTTCCTGTAAGTGTACAAGCACAAAATCATCTATCATCTATGTTGGCTGGAACAAAAAATAAATGCTTGTTATTCCCTGAGTTACCCTTGCTTTTCCTGCATGTTCTGAAATATATCCAACAGACACGTAATATAAATAATATACTATTTTTCCACCTTTTTGTATCTTTTATAGTCCTTCATGATAATTTTAATAAGTGAGACCACTGAAATTTGAAGATTCTGGATTATATTTTACATGGCATACGTGATGAATAGATTACATACATATGCGTGCATTTATACATGACACATATAAATACAGGTGTATGTGACTTGCTTTCACATGCCAGTGTGGTTTACATCTGTGTGTGAGAGACCTTGTATCCTAAACAAAGAATTGTTTTTAACTGCACCATCCCATTGGAGTGAGAACTCTATTAATAAATAGTCTTTTACAGAAGCTTTAATTAATTTTTGTCAGCAGTGGTAAAACATTCTCGCCACTCTGGTCTACCAGAAGACTGGTGAGTGCCAATCCATTCCAAGTCTACTGTTGTACCATACATCTACAGGAAAATCTTGTATCATTGGGAGGGTGTAGATAAGAGACATCTATTTTAGTGAAAGTATCTGGAACTGCTGTATATTGGTCTGTACTTTGTTTTGCCAACACGAGGTGTATGCATGGGCTTTTTTTGTTCAGGTGTATATAGTATATAGGAGTAGGTTTTTTTGTTAGTTGGTTTTTGTTTTTCCCGATTTTATCAGCAAAGTGTTTGGAACATTCAATTCCTTTGCTAATGGCTAGGCTTCATGCAACATGAAGTGCTCAGTAGTAAAATCATCTGCACTTGGAATGTAATGTGTTTCCTTTGGAATTGTGTTTTAATGACTCCGGCAGGACAGATGCACTAAACTCATTTATCCTCAATGGAACCCAATGGATTTCTCTCAGCTGCTTTTGTGTCCTTTCACTTCAAGTGTGAGCTTTTTGATTGCTTACTAGAAAAAATGTAGTAGTGGAATAAGTAAGCATTTCTTTGCATGTCACCTGTAGCAAGAAAGTGCTGTATAAGTAGTTAAAATTTCTGTTTTGAATGAAATAATAAATTAGAAACTATAATACATCATGAGAGTGTAGGACTCTAGAATTTATATTGAAATGATTTTAAGTGCTTATTCATAAAAATCACTCTCTATTTTTCTTTCTGAGAAGGCTTGAAGTGTTTTTTTTGCTATTTTTCTTTCTAGACTTCATTATACAGAGGAAAAAATTTGTTCTCAGTTGCCATAGTATGCTTGAAATTTACATAAAATGAAATGTAGGGTTAAATCCCTTTTTAGTTTCCTGCAAATTGATCTTAGTTGCTATATTATCTGCTGAACACTTCAGTCTGTAGTCTGCTGCATTTTCCCCAATATTTATTTGCCCAGCAACCATGCTATTCTAATACTGTATGCCATGAAGATCTGCTGTGCTGAGAAGCTCTATCCTGTCCTCCCGCTTGGGTAATGAGGATGTGAAATTGTCCATGCCGCTATCAACTCTTGAGGGCTGGTCTTCCAGAGAGCTGGAGGTTCAGAGGTGGAAGCAGTCGTCTTTCTGTTTGATACTTTTGTGTGTTCTCCTAACCCATGTGAAGAAGACCATTGGTTGTGGAAGGAAAAATCTGATTGTGGAATGATGTTCTTGGACTACTCGGGCACTGTTGCAGTTGAACTGGGAGAACTGCAGCCAATTCAGCTCTGCCATTGAAGTGGAATAGGAAAGTGAGGATTAAAACAAGAATTGGTTCAGATTCCATGTAGTCCTAGGTAACAAACTGAGAATAGTTCACAAAAAGTTGCTGATTGAATATAAGCAATGTAAAAGTCACTGAAACTGGCACTTTTATGTACTGAACTGCCATGAGGACGGCTGAGAAATACTGGCAGAGAGATTAGAATGAGGAACTCAGGATGTGGCTTTTTAACTTGGATTAAAAATAAAGGGGATTGGTTGTTTTTATGTCTTTACCTGTCAATTCTATAGATATTATCCCTGTGCCATCTATAAGCTATAGCTTGTTATAATAAAGTATGGCAACATACTGATGCTTTTCAGTAAAGATTCCCTGTTAGGACCTGAAAGAACTTGGGGTTTTTTAAAATGAAATTTTTAAGCACAGCAAAATTGAAAACGATACAGTTAAATTTGTCTTGTGAACCGAATCCCCCCCCCTTTTTTTTAATCAGCAGTTGGAATCGATGTACTAAAGGCTGTTTATACAAAATGATGAAAAGATAAACCCCACCTAATCCTCACATTTAGATGCTGTTTTAGAATGTTGAAGAGTCTCAGTTTTGCTGCTCAATCCTGTGTAAAGCTGAGATAGTCTCCTAAACCACTCATAACTAATAATTTTCTTAATGCTAGCAGATGCCTTGACAAAGCTAGTAACACACTGAGTTTTGAAACCAGGCCAGTGTAGATAAGTAGTTGGAATCAAAAAGCTAAGTGGTGATTGCTACTTGCATTTTTTTCTGATTTTGTTTTTCTTCATACCTCAGGACTGATTTATGCATGTGACTAATGTGACTCAGACTAACCTCCCTACTTTGTGTATTACATTGATTTTAGTGGATTCTTTAAATCTATTGAAAACTCACCAGGGATATTGTGAAAATTGAATTAATATTTATGAGGTTAGCTTTACGGTAGTGAATATCATAAAATGGATAGCATTTAGTTGTTTTGTCTTTAGAAGAGGTTTTTAATATTTAGTACAATGGCTGCACTACAAGCAGTTTCATTTCTGGAATGAAACAGAAGTGTGACCACCCTCTCATTTATGTGTTGCATGAGGCAGATTTGATGTTAGAAAGATTATGGACATGGGAAAGGACGCATCATAAAACAGTGACATTTTTCTGTTGGCCTTAAATTTGTCAACTTCTTTGATAAAAGTTAGCATAATTTTTTGAAAACACTAAAACCTTATACTTTAGCTTAGTCAAAAGTATTTTGAGATATTAAAATGTACATGATTCTATTTGATTCTTGTCTGCTACAATTTTATTGCTACTGATTGTACAAAGTGCAGTTTTACATTAATCTCTCAGCTGAGGCAAGGCCTGGATAAAGTGATACTCAAACACTGTATTCTCTTCTTTTGCAATGAACATAGCTGTTCAATGAATTATTTCTAAAGCCCAAGACCTTAAATTAAATAAAACATAACTTTTACTTTTTTTTTTGTCCAGTTATACTGAGATTGGAAGTAATATTTATTCAAAGTTTTTAAACATACTGCTTATACTCAATAAATATCTCATAATATATATGAAAATTCTCCATATCTCCATTTGTCTTGTAATGGCTTCTAACAGGGATAGCTTCCTGAAATATTTGGCTAGGTTGGTTCAGAATTTAAAAAGGGTGGATCCTTTTTCCAACTCAGTGATTTGGAATAGAAAATCTAAAGAATATTTTGGTGAGTTGTGAAAAATCCTATCAATGCTGGAAATGCATAGCAGTGCTACAGAGGCTGGCAGTGTGGAAAATGTTAATGGTGGCTGCAGTACTGTGTAGCAAGAGACTAGTCTTCTATCAGGCAGCTCCATAGGATGTCAGCAGCTGGAGCTGGAAGATTACACATGGGATTCCCCTCTTGAAATGTACTCAGTCTCCAGGAGTTACCAATACCTTCTGTAGTAATCAAAGAAAGCAAGAAACTACCCTAATCCTCAAATTCAGTCAAGATTTTTGTAATGTGAATTTGTTCCTAACACTCCTTATCCTGCAGGGTTCAGCACCTTGGGGTGCTTTTGATTCTAATGGTGCTCTATATGCATCACAGACTTCCATATTGTTTAAGTTTAGATGTGAATGGTCCTCCCCATAGGGGTAACACTTGAACACCTCCAACAAGGGTAACATTAAAATAAGAGATAGAACTGGTGTTATGAGACTTAGCACGACTGAACAGACTGGATTCCAGTCTTGAACAGGAAATGAGAAGGAACTGAGTTTGGGGAAGGAACGGGTTCATCTCTGTATTGCTTCAGTGGTGTGTCTGTGAGAGTTGCTGATAAATGTGCACCAGTTCTTGGTGGCTGTCAGTGAGCTCTGTTGCTGGGCAGGTCTGTATAGGGACACTACACATGAGGATTCATCTCTCTGTATATAATTGCAGCTCCCCAGGGTAATAGGAATTTAGTAGCTAAATCACTGAGCAAATCTAACGGGTTTAGTGAGAACAGGTGTTATTTCACCTCTCTCTGGAACAAGCATTCCTCTGTGGAGAAATTATTTCTTTGGGTGCCCAGCTATTCCTTTGTGACTGTGGTAGTGTTGATTTACCAAGAAGGTTTCTGGTTTTGTAATGTTTTGCTGGAGAGTCATCAAATGGTTTATTTCAATTATTATAATGAAACAAGAGCCTTCCAAGCAGGTGAGTGCATCAGTCTTGTATTTAGGTACTACTGTAGTGTGAGAGCTACACTATTTCAGGTCTAAAGTTACGTCTAGGTTTTGTTTCTCTCTTCTCATAGAGAACTACTGTTTTTTAATTAATCAACAGGATGGTAAGAACTTTTGTATTGGGGGTGGAGGGAAGGAAAGTGAAAATAATGGAGGGATGTATGACCAGGGTTGTTAGGCAGACAGAGCGAAGATGAGAACGGGGAGCAGGTCTGTAGGCAGAGGTGAGATTCTGTCCCTGGCCTCTGGGTGCCTTATTTGTAGCTGAGTGTGGGACTTGGGCACAGCAGAGAAACCTCTGAGTGATCAGTGAACCCCTGCTCTTCACAGGAGCACTGACTTGCCTTTTTGAGTGGTAGGATCACCTATAGACCATGAGCTTGCCTCAGTGTGTGTCAGGATCACTCAGCTTTTCCTAAACCTGGATTTTACTTTCTTTAGTGTTTGAATGGCAACTCTTGTGTGCAGGATGTTGTTCCCTAAGGTTCAGTCAGGACTGCAGGCTCTAGGACAGGTAAGGGAGCTGCCCCTGTCTGCAGCATCCTGCAGCCAACCTGCTGAGCTGCCTCTGGCCTCTGTGCTGGGCAGTGGGTCCCACATCAGCATGATCCATTTTGGAGCGTTTGCAACATCTCAGCAGTAGTTAAGGCTCCTGCTGTGTTCCTGCAGGCAGCCTGGATTGACTTCTTCCTCTTCAGAAGCATGCCTGATAAATATACATGTACTATCAACATGATAAGTGGGAAGGAGAGGTATTATCCCCACATTTAGTTAGGTTTTTGATCTTGATCCATAAAATTTTTGACAAGCATGATAGTTGCTGAGCTCAAAAGATTGTCCTCCCTTTCCCCTGCAGTCTTCTCTTTCTGCTTAGGCTACAGTCTTTTTAGCATTTGCTAGTTTGACATTTAGTCTTTTAAATAATAGTAATTCCCTCTGTGCATAAATAGATAAGGCATTGATTTCCATTTTTATGTGAAAAAAAATGTGGGTGAAAGCTCAAGCCTTGTTTTTCTTTATGGAAATAATGTACTTCTTAGTACAGAAGAAAGGGTATTCAGGCTTCTGCTAGTAAACCTGTGTTCTAATTATGTTGGCTGTTGTCCTCTGCTTCAGTTTGGGGAGTCCTGTATTGTTGTAAATGATTTTCTGTAGTTAATGCAGATACTGCTGATGAGTGCAATGTGCTTGTAATGATGGTGGTACATGCAGCTTCTACTCCTGAAGCAGCCTTTGATAGCTGACAGTCTGCTGACAAATATGCAGAGCACTCACTTTTTTGGAAAGATGTTTCTATTAAAAAATATTGGGATGAGTCACAAGATAACAGTACACAAATAGCAGAAAGAAAATTACAAATTTGGAAATCCTGTTTTTTCTCAGTGTTGGTTATTTAATGTGGTAAATTGACATAGTCTAGTGTATATGTAGGTCATTTGGCAACAATCTATTTTAGTTATCTGGGTATTCATTCATTTTGGTCTTTCTGTAAAATTCCATTTCCAGGTGGTGTTTCTTAGAATATAAGTGATTTACTGGGTATAGATTGGCTTCTTAAAAAAACATTTGCATTTGCCCAAATTTTAATAATGTCAGTAACTGATTAAATCCTTAGTTCCAAGAAATTTCAGGTGGGGTTTCTTATTCTCTCTCTTCAGCCATATGTCACTTATTTTTATGCACATTTCTTAGGGAAATACAAAACCTTTGTCCAAAAGAAATGACTTGTTGGTGGGTGTGGAGATCTTCAGAGGAACATATTAGGCAGCCAGCATTTGCATCTGCCCAGAAGACTACAGTTCTCTTTCTGTATACTTTCTTGGTAGTACTGCAAGCATCATGAGACTCCAGTGCTTCTTGTGACTCTCTGAGTTTTCCAAGATGCTGCAAAGTATAAAATAATTTTTTTAGGGAACTGAGATTTTTGCATGGGAAAACACAGACGTGCTGAGTTTTGAGACTGCTCAGCCTTTTTGTAGCTCACATGTCTGACCCTACCCAGTTTGCTGAGTCCTTTCTCAACTCATATATGTCATGGCATGGGCTGAGAGAAGACATAGCACATGCAATATGCTTTCTACTAACACTTCTGAAATTCTAGTAACTTTTCCCAGTGAAATTCTAATAATTTTCATAGATTTTATTGGTTTAATGTTAAAAAGTAAAGAAAAATAATGCCTTAACACAAGGATCTAAAAGCTTAAGCAAGAGACTATTAAAATAAACTGATTTGTGGATCTTCGTGGTGAAATTTGATCATTTCTGCTTGATATCTGATAGTTGATCAGTGAAGTACAAAAATTATTTTGTTACATGCTAAAAATTTTTTATCTCATCTTATTTTCCTCTTTCCTTTTTCACCCTAGAATCTTATTCACAGTCTTTTACTACAGGCCACACTTGGAAACCTTTTGTGGATGGGATGGGATAGGATAGAGTTTATGGGCTTTCCATGTAACTTGACATGAAAATCTCTTGGGGATTTGAAGGCTACAAATATAGCTGTTGTTTTAAATATAGCAGAGAAGAAAGCATTTTCCAAATTCTTTCTTACATGCTTATTCTACTTGTATTTAAAGCAGTTAGGAAATTTTGATTCACACCCATTTCCTTTTTATAGTCTAACTGCGTTTCATAAAGGGAAATTTCCTTTCTTTTGCTTCCTGGTTCTGGGAGGATTTTTCACTTCCATCAGTTTCTTGGTTTTCTTTTGGCTTATTGGATCACTTCAAATGAGAGCACGACTGGACTAATCAAGAAGTCAGATTCAGAGAGCTAAATATGATGGAGCTGTACTGTAGCTGAAATTTGGAAAGAGCTTCTTGAAAATGGAATTGTGAAAGTGACTATTAAAGGAAGTGTTGCAAACACACAGCATTCACTCATGTCTAAGTGAAGACTTAATCTGTGAGGATGTGCTTAGCTAAAAGTTTCATTTGTTCTGAAGCTTGGTGCAACCAAATAGACTGTTATTGAGTTAATTATCTTTCTAATATAAACCTGACACTGATTTTTGCACTGATTTTAGAGTACAACAATTAAAACCAGGGATCTGTTTTTATAGCATTGATATAAAATTATTCCTTTTTTGTTAATTTCTTTTGATATCTTTTATTTCCTTTATTTATGCTGTTCTTTTTAGATCTGCTGCATGTTTTTCTCATCATATGAGACTGATTGTTCCCATACATTGTTGTCCCATTCCTGTTACTAACAGGAGAAACTTAACTTTGGAGCAAAACTGATTGACTGCTTGGTATGCTGCTTGCTTACCGACACTAAAATCCATCTTTTCTTTCCTTCCTTAGTAACATTACTTCTAGAATGTCTGTATTTTCTTCCAAACATCACAATCATTGCCTTGCGCTCTCCCACCTCCCCCACCTTCAATCGAATTACATTAGAGAAGCACTGAAATGGATACAGAAATAACTCACGAGAAAATAGCCATCAAACAAATATCATGTATTTAAAAGTCTCAGTAATATTGAGGTAAAGCATTGTAATTATGGCTAGGAATTTTTCAGACTTGTGCACTCATAAATCTATGTCAGACCTTATTAGGAGAATGGAAGCATGTGGTTGCACACTTTGTGTGTGAATCCAAGGCCGAATTGTTTCTGTAATATGAAAAAAATTAATTTCACAGCCTCTACTCCAATAGTTGACAACTTCATTTTTCAGGAAAATGCTGTCTGCAAGATACCTATCAGTTAGGCAGCGCTCTGGCTAAATTGTATCATGAGCTTATTAACTCCCATCTAATCATCCAGTCATAGCTGATTAATCACTCCTCCTGGTGCCTTGTTTTATTAAAATCTGTTTTCTGTGCCACTGACCAGCAAACTACTGTCTAATTTCATGTGTGGAATAGCCTTTGCTGTGGATGAAAGTGAAGCCCTTATCCTCTCATCTGAAGGGCTGTGTGAAAGAGTGATCACATGCAAGTGTCTTGCATGTGTAATTATACTTCTGTGTTTAAAGGATAGAGGTGTTTTTTCTCATGGAGCTGAAAAGCTTTCCTGTGCTTCTAAGACAGAATGGAACCATTTTGGGATAGGAATGCAACTGCAGCTTGTGGATTTTTGAATATTCAAATCACCTATCTCCAACTGTGGAACTCTGAATTCATTAATTACTTTGTATTAGTAAGCAGCAAGATAACACAGAGAGCTGGCAGCTTTGTCATTTTCTCAGCATGGGAGGAGGGGAAAAGTAATTTCATCTCTCATGCCAGCGGAAAGAGGTAACACCTCCCATTTCTTTTAATAAGTGTTCTGTATGTTAATGAATAAGCTGAGTTACCAAGGTACTTCCTAAAAAATAGTATGAAGATTGGCAGTTAAATGCCCTCTTGACAATTTAAGCTCTCTGATTCACACTACAGTAGCCTAGTTAATAACCTATTTGAAAGCTAACAGCAGCTGTGAATATGACAGGCTGAAAATGTTTTCAGGTTTGCCAGAAGAACCCCCACAAGTAGGAAGGAAGAGTCAGAAATGAACCAAAGGTTTCTTGATATAACAAATCAGAGCTGTTTTAGTTCTGTGGTACTGACCAGAAAGTTTTCTTATCAAATTTTTGAGCAAAAAGGCCAAGTTATTTCTGTACTTTGAATTTTTTCATTAGTCTAAGGATTGTCCACAGATACTAGTCTTAACTCACTGAAAAAATAAAATGCAGTAATTTTCTTAAGAACTTCTTTGGATAAGTCTTTATCAGATGGTGGTGTGTTATAAAGTGGGGCAGAGCTGCTATGTCAAACAACATTAATTTGTACTTTCTGAAAGGTCTGCCATCCCAAATGTTTGTATTTACATGACTTAAGTGCTTTTTACTGCAAAGAAAAGTCACAGAAGAAAGAGGAAGGAGAGGAAGAGGATCTCAGTGTTTAATGCAGTGTGGTTTTTTGTATCATGTAGATACAAAACATACATGTTTGCTACCAGTGGAAAACTTCATGAAAAGATGAAATAGTTTGGAGTCTTATTCTATGTAAAATACTGACTACTCACAGCTATTTTCGAGATGCCATACTGCAAATAGGGAAAGGAAGTAAAACAGTGGGAAAGAAAGCATGGAGCTTTTACAGAGAAAGACATAATGTCATTTTCACCTCAGTGCATCAGAAGTGATGGTTAGCAGGCTGTTTCAAATAAGGCACAAAAAGAATATGGCTCGCCTTTGATCAACTGCACTTTGATCAACTGCAAGTACTGGAAAAGATGAAGAATGGCAGGCACAGTGTTTTTGCACTCTGCTTATCCTCAGGGTCAAGCAAGGACAGGAATAAAATCATGATCTATTTCAAATAACAAAATTGTGACATGCAAATATTTCTGGCCTGAGATATGGGTTCTTTATACATCCATGTTTGGGATGAGGATGTATAGCATAAAAGAAAACACTTTCATTATCCCAGACAGGTTTCCTGTTTTGGAGGTAGATAGCAGCAAGGCCTTTTCTGGCCTTTCCATAATCCTTGGAATGCTTATGTGCTCAAAATTTTCTTTCTAGGGTGATGGTAAGTAAAAAATTTTGTTGGAGAAGACAACTTTGTTTCTACCCAGTAACATTTTCTGATGGAAGTTGCATGCAGAGAAGGAGTTAAACCAAATAGACATGAAAGCAAAACACTTGAAGTGTTTTGAAGACAACCCTGGGCTGGAAGACAAGGAGTATCATCAATTAGCTTGTTAAATATTAAATTGAAGAAGTCAAGGTGTCTATGAAGCTAAGCAAGCGTTGTAATAGAAGTAAAGAATACAATTCAATTTTGAATCTAATTCAATTCTACTTATTCTCACCTTGCTTATCTTTATGAAAGTTGTAGACAAAGATTTTGCTGTATATTCTCAGTTTCCGCAACAGAGAAATGAAAAAAATACACAATTTTAAAAATAAGAGTTTGGCTCAGAAAAATGAGTTGAAATGCAAGGGAAGATATAATATCTACTGGTGGATGTTATACATTTCTTTATTAAGGTTTCAGTCACAATCCCATCTGTGGATCATGGCAATATATTATAAGCACCATGGCAGTTCTAGAGAATGTGATTAGGCAGAGTTAGCTGAGATTCTCCTATACACTGTGAGATAAAATTCCTTAGTGTTTTTGTGTGCTGCTCAACAAGATGAAAGGAAACGGAATACAGAAGCCAGAATTAGGAATGGGAGGTTGTTTTCATAGCTTAAAGTAGCTGACTTCGCAGCTTTTGCACTCATAATCAATACCTCTGTATTAGTGGATACTCAGCACATGTTCTGTGAGCTTGCTTTTTTGTCAAATTTTAAAAATGAGTTTGTGAATGATTCCTCATAATGCTGACGAGATCCCTCTTTATTTCTCTTCAGTTAGTTCATGGCTCCTTATGGCAAGAGAAACTAAGGGTAGCAGAATAAAATCCCTGCTCTTTTAACTGACTTATGTTTGGTTAGTGTAGTTCTGGGTATCTGCAGTGCTTGGGAAAAAATGATGAAAAAACCAGCTTTCCAGTTTGGATTAAATGCATTTAAAATGAAAGCTTGACTGAAAAGATTGGAGCTCTGATGTGCCCCTGAAGAGAAGTCAGCAAGTGCAGATCATTCTGAAGTTTCTGGATTAGCATAGCAGTAAATTATTAGGCTTTGGCTGTGTGGTCCTCATTGAGAGTTCCTTCTAGAGCTACATGAAATTTTAAGGAAATTATTAAGACTTTGTAGTATAGTGCTCTCATCTAGCTCAAGAAAGTAGATTATTTCATTTTTCTGAATGCTCTCTTTGATCTTTTGCATAGTTCTTAGAACAAAACTTGGAATCCTTGGGTTTCTTTTTATAGAACTACTTGTATATTTTAGACACCCAGATACATAGGTGCTGTACCATTTCATTATCCACAACTCTCTCGTTTCAAGTGTCGTAATTTTCACTCATTAACTTATGTTGGTGGCTGCTTGCTAGCAGTAGACAGTGAAATAATTATTTTGAGTTCAAATTAAAGCTTTCTGTAAAATGATTATTATAGTATAAGTAGTTCACAGTTACTAAATAAACTCCAGAGATATTATATCCTACCCTTCAGTCTTTTGCTAACTCTGATGTTCTCATGGCAAGATAATAATTCCTGTACTCAATTGTTATATGGCAATTTAGATCTCCAGTGTTGTACAGGGTCACGCTCTTTTCTTTTTTCTCAGACAATTTTTGAGTACCCACGTACATGAGGAAATAATATTTCCAAGTAGCACTCTGCCTTTGAGGTATATATGTTTTATTATGGATCCTGCATCCCCTGCTGGAGGAAATGTAAATCCAGATACTCTTTGGGTAAAGAAAAAGAGAAGAAACAGTATATACCTACCTAAACATCTTATTTTTTTTTTTTTTTAATGTGACTTAATAGTCACATTAAGGAGAGAAAATGAACTGGATGAAGTTATTGAATTCCAGGGATCTGGATTTCAATTTCAAAAATTCCCATGCTCTGAGAAAGAAATAATTGTACTGTTCTTTTTCACTGTGTTTAATGTAATGTATGATTGAAATGAAGCAGTTACTGTGAGATGCCACAGTGAGAGGGAATTCCAGAAATGACTGCCAGTCCCTGCCTACCATGTCCCCAATCCTTCCTGAGCTTTAAACCTTCCTAGACCAGTTGAAATATCTACACTGCCTAACAGGTGAACAACTCAGCAACACCTGGGTTGAGTAATTTATGGTAAGAACAGATAATTTCCAGTCCAAGGAACATTAAGCACTCCGAAAAAGAGAGGTAACAAGATGTGGTCTGGTAGAAGAGAATGTTAGAATTTGTTTACTTGTTTGTTCAGTTTCTGGTGTGTATGTGGATTTTTTGTTTGTTTTGTTATGTTTGAATTTTTTCTCAATTCTCCTCTTGGATTAATGACTAATGCATATATAGCAACAGAAAATTTGAATTTTAGTGTTTCCTGAATTTGAATGGGTGCTTGGAAATCCACGGGAAAAGGGTTCCTATGGCTTCTAGTCTTGAAGACAGACAAAGGATGGAGGTGTCAGTGTGAAACAATCTGTATTTAGATGTGCTGTGAAACATTTGCTTGCCTATTCTCTGAATCATAGCTTAGATCTTAGATACACGGACTAGACTGATGTATCCATTGTTTCATGGGAGCTTTACATTTATTTTGATTACATTAGGACAATTACTCTTGGATATGAGTAATCATACTTGTTTTTAGCTTTACCTAATCTGCATTCCAAGAAATTCCCAGATGAGTAAATATAATATTCTATCACGCTTATGCCAATTTCCTCCCCTAAATTGGATACTAAATGTCCAGGTCACAAATCTTCCAGAATAGGTTCCAAAAGCAGACAAAATTTTATCTCCGTATGTTGCGCAAAAAAAGTTTTAGAACTTGTGACAAAGTGGTCTGTAAGAAAGAAATGTCTTCTTGTGACTTGAATCACTCAAAGAGCTCTCCCAGAGATGAAGTGGGAGCACAGCAGGACCTGGGAAAACTCTAAGGAAGACAGCCTATAAAATACAGCTGTAATTACGAATGGAAGATCTTATTGTGCTGTGTGCTGTGCTGCACTTTCAGAATCACATATCTCTGGATAAATTCATAGTCTTTACCATGTAGGTGTCAAACTGTACAGTTTGACAAGTGTACATACACCGTTTAAGGTGCTGTCCTGAGAGATACTCTATCTAAACATGAGTATACCACTGCAGAGTTAGTGTGTGCAGTGTATAAATACTAGGAAAATATTGTACATGACTCGTGAAGCTATCTGGTGTCCATTAAAATAAACAATTCAATTTGGTAGTGGCATACTAACTGTTCTAGTTGCTGAAATATGTTCTAGTAAATATTCTCAATCCTTTCTGAGACTGCAAGATAGTCCAAAGACTTTTTAGAGAGAGTAATTTAAAATGCTTTCTTAATGGGTCCTGAAACAGTTTTGTTAATATAAAACCTTAAGCTTTTGGAGTTATTCTCACTTTCCCCATAGAAGAAATGGATGACATTTTTATGTGCTGTTCTCTGTTCTTATCCAAATTCTCTCATATGCTGCAGGTTGTAGGGTCAGGGTTTGACAGGTACGCCTAATTTTAACTTATAGCATTCTTTAAAATGGCAAACCATGAATAGCAGCAATGAAACCTTTTCAAGTGAATGATGTTCACTAATGGCAGAGCTTTACTCAAGAGGAAATGGAGATACGATTTGTAGGATACTGTGTTCTGTATTTTTGGTTGGTACTGAATACAGTGTGGAAATAATTCAGCATCAGTCTTCCTTTGCTGCCTCTTATCTGATTTTAGATGGACATTTTTGACTTCTGGAATTTAGAATAATCTAGAATTATTTGAAGCACTTTCCACAAAATGAAGACAGAAAGTGAGGTATTGGCATTTTAAAGAGAAGGTGTCAGAAGAATATCTTCATTACTAGAAGCTATAGAATAGAATACATTTTCTTTCATACTAGATACATTTCTGAAAATATGAAATGTTAAATTCAAAATAGACTTTGATATGCTGTATTTAAGGAAAGAGATTTACTGATTTCTTGCTTTTTCTTTCTACAGCTAGTTGATGTGGAAAAATGGGTATGTGATTCTGTCTTTTATTCACTTGATCCCAAATGTTCCATGTTGCCACTGAGTCTAACCTGTCTGTTTTGATACCCTGTGTGTTCATGACCCTTCAACTTGCATGGCTCAAAAAAGACCAAAAAAAGAGGTGACTGCATGGTCATGTAAAATCTGGTCACTCCTGAACTGTCCTACCAAATTTCGTGTTACCACAATGAACTGTATCTCTGTAAATTTGATCACAGAATCATGTATATTAAATGTATGATTATTGCCTTTCAGTTTTGAGCCCTGCTGTCTAACGTTATAACTCCATTCTGTAACCCACCCTGTCTTTTCCAGTATAGACACTGTAACCTTAAACTGCATGACAGTAAGATAGTTAATACTGATAAATAATGTGTGATGCTGTGTGTAGCTGCAACTATACAAAATACATTTAGTGGTAGAGAACAGCCGCTAAAGAATGAAACCATTATTTCCTAGATCTTAGCAAATAAAGCACAATTCTCTGCTTAATGTGTTGTTAAGACCTTTCCTAATGTGTCTGTGTATACCATACATATTTGTTTGGGCATCTGATATAACTCCCCTCTGTGGGACATATTTATGTATGTTTTTCTTCAATGTAATCTCTAACACCAGTGTTATGTATGAGTTAGTGGTCATAAAATGTGTGTAGAATTGTTTGTTCACCTTGAAAATATTAGAGGCCTCTCTGAAAGTTTGGACTATAATAAGTCTCCTTGATTTCTTAATACTTGTCTGGTCATGCGCAGCCCAAACTAACTCCAGGTGTCCTCTGAAATATGGCAAATAACATTACTATAGCACTGGTCTAATTTTATTTCAGCCAGAAATTACTGAATTTTAATCTTTGATTATTACATCTTTATAGTAAGTAGTGACTCAAGTTAGAGCTTGCCTGAGATTCCTGTAGGTAAGTATATTGTTTAAATAGGGCTTAGGCTTTTCAACACCATTTCTACTGTGCTCAAAAGTATCTCTGTCATGTCACATATATAGGTAGATGTTTATAATATTTACTAAACAATAACTAATAACTAACCAGTAACTAACAATAACTATTAAATATTAATTTTTGCTAATTGTATCAGTATGACAGCATTATCCACATTCTATGGATCTGGTGTTTAAGACGACCAGCAATTGTTATACAAATGATTTTAAGTGTTTTGAAACATATTGATGGTCAGGTTATCTTGTCCAATTTTTAATTATGACTAAGAAAGCTAGGTTATATATCTTTAGATTCTGTTGTTTTATTCCTATGAAGAATTTTGCTATAAAGAGGAAAAAAAAGCATGTTCAGTACTGTTCAGGCACCTCTCCTCATAGTCCACAACACATGAAATATTATATGCTAGAAGTTTATTGGTGACACTGAGGTAGTTTATTTTTGGCTGAAGTGTTTGTAATCTGTTCATGGAACATGGAAAGTATAGTATTACTTGCATAAATAGAAATCATCAAAATGTGTCTTTAAAGCATTTTAAAAAGAACTGGTTCCCATGAGAGCAAAGCTAAATGTGTCATTCCAAATTACATTGGGTTAAGTCTTTTCCTTTAGACTTCCTTTCTATAACCCAGACAACCTCTCTGATGGGGATGGAGTGCATACTGGCTTTACTTCATGCATAAAATCATTCTCTCTCAGATGAAGCTCCAGTCTGGCCTGTAGAGCAGCTTTTAACTCCCTCTGTAATTCCAGAGTGATAGCAGAGATCTTATGGAGGACTGGAGGTGCAGTGAATTAATGCAGTAGAAAGCTGGCTGTTGTAAAGCTGCATGGTGACTGAGGCAGACTCCTCACTCTAACACGTGCATTTCTTGATAAGGCATTTTCCAGTACAGAACACACAAGGTTAATGTAAGTAGGTTTGGTTGTATCTATCTGTGGAAACCTTAAAGCCCAAGCCCAGAGGGAAGCTTCATGTCAAATTAATGAGCAAATTACTAGCTGAACCTTGCTGTAAGCAGTTTCATGCTGTTCAAAGGATAAGATAAAGTAATGCACTTCTGAGCTCTTCTAGCCTGTAAAGTGTACTAACAAAAGTTTTAGAAGAAATTACTGCAGTTCCTGTGTACTTCTGTCAAATGACTGCAATTCTTCTTATGATATTGTTCCAAAATCTTTATTCTACTGAAGGGATGTGCTAGTAGTTGAAGCTGGGTACAAATTAAATGGTATTAATATACTTGTTGAACATCTGCTTTCATACTTTTTTGTCTGAGTAGGTGTGAGTGTTAAGGCTTGTAGGTCAGCTTCAGTGCAGAATCAAGCAGATTAAAGACATCTTGTCCATTGTAAACCCTAGTGGAAGTAAGGCGTCCTGGTTCCCATTTCATATCTGAAAATGGCTTTTCTGCTTTTTATAAAACTACCAAGGTGGGGAGCCCCCAGTATTTGATCAAAGGGATTTATTAAGTTTGAACCACAATTTAGAAGACCCTGAATGTATTTTCTTTACAGAGGAAATGACAGTAATGAACTAAGATGCAACTGAATTACACATAGTGAAAGGAATTCCTTTAATCTCCCTGACATATTTTTTTATCTTTTAGTCTATTTACTAAATAAGGGAAAGAATCTTAAAGTGTCTGTTTCTGTGAATTAGCAAAGTGCTTGCAAATTTGTGCAAGCAAGGGAGGTGTTGTACACTTGCATACGACAGGACTAATGTACTCATAAAAGCACCTGAGTGCCTGCCTTGACTGTCAGGATAACTTCTTAGCTATGTAACAGGTTTCAGTCTAAGGATATGAAATTTTCTTGGGTATCTCTGGTGATGCCATGATTTGACCTTTTTTACACATTTGACTACACCTAGTTGGTAAATTATTTTGAAAATTTGCCATTAAGAGACATCCAGAATTAGTGTTTTCAGGAGGGCTTACTCTGAAGAGCTTTTTGCCTGAAAGGAAGTTAAATGTATTTTTTCTTAAATTCAGAGTGCAATATACAAGAATTTTCATGTTTAACCTGGCTAATGGTAAAGCTATGCTAATTATAACACTGTCGGATTGTCTTCAATTTTTGAGACAGAGAAACCTCTTCCACTGAGGGTAATTGTAAATTTTTTTTCTCTTCCCCTTGAGTATTTACTATGTTAGCTCAGTATTATGCTACTAGTAAAGCTAATTTTCAATTTCTTTGGAGAAAAGAAACTTGCAGAGTAAGGAAGACACTTTAGACACTTTTCAAAAGAATTGCTTTCGCTACAGAGACTTCTGAGCTGAGAAGTAGTAAATAAATTCTTACTTTGATAGTGCGGGCTGGATAAATACAACAAATGGAATTTGACTAGAGGAAATAAGCTCAGATTCTTGTAGAGGTTGGAGTGAGCCACAAAACGAAGCTTCATCAAGGGAAATGATTCAAGTAATAGTCTTCAGTGCTAATAAAGTAATTAATTGCACATTATTACTTTATAATCAGTATGATTTTCAAGCATAACATGAATTAGGACAATTTTTCTTATAATTTCTTGCTCACAGTTAATTTGCTTAAATATAGATTGATTTTTCATATTTCTGTGGGAAAATATTATTTGTGCGAATATAATCCCCAACATGAAGAATTTGCATTAAAATTTTAGATGTAACATAGACAGCAGAAGTGGCTCAATGTAGGCAGCCCTATGAGCAGTATTAACTCAGTTTTATGTACTGACAACTCAGTTCTAATATACACCTTGAAGGAAAATGTGAAATAATACTGTATGATGTTAAAGTGAACAGGCATAGCAAAATGGAGTGACTATGGAAATACTGCTTAAAATGCCACAACTACAGTGATAGTTTCAATCATATCTGTAATTCATCCTTAGTCTATTGTATATTCTAGGAGACGCTAAGTGAAGCCCAAGTCTAATTCACATCTGCAAAAGAAACTAATGCAAACGCTTTCTAAGTACACTTTTTAATTTCAAAAGAAATCTCTGTGCAAATTGATTAAAACTTATCTCAGTCAAGTAGTGGCGTTTCCAAATGTATGGTAGGGTTTCTTTGGTGTTTCTTCTTCAGTCCCTTATTATAGATCTGAGAATTTCAAGCTGTGTTCTATGTAGCCATAGTAATTTCTGTGAATTAAGGCAAAATGTCTCAATTTACTTGTTTTCAGTACTTGTTGGATAGGTTGTGGTAAAGAGCTAGTATTTCTGCATAAACAAATGGAATGCTGTAAGAATTGTACAAAAGATGTAGTCAGGAGATGATCTC
>PYHW01009739.1:1676326-1706308 GCA_013186435.1 Turdus rufiventris | reverse complement strand
TTTTTTTTTTTTTTTTTTTTTGTTTTGCTTTGTTTTGTTTTTTGTTCTTTTTTTCAAAGTAAGCATTCTCCTTGAGCTCTTGAGCTAAGAGGAGGTTTGGTCTAAAAACCTTGAAGAAAGTTCTTGCAGAACAGTGTGACAGCAGTGTCCAGAACCCTCTGTGCTGGCCATTTGCTTGCAGCTGTGGCCCTCCCAGGTCACGATATGTAACTTCTGAGGCTTGGCCTGAGCTTTCATCTTTCATAGGGGCATTCACTTTGCATTTGTGTAACATATGTGAAACATATGCATTTGTGCAACATAGAACATATGTTTAAGTATTTGCCATGAAAACACTTCTGCAACAATTGCATTTCAGAGTAAGGTGATTTTTTAAAGCAGTAGATAGATAAATAGGTAGATGCTCAAACCTCCCTCACTCACTGTTGTCTTTCATGTTTTCTTGAGGGGGTCTGTTCATAGCACATTCTAACTCTAAGAATGATGTGTAAATTGTCTGAAAACTTACTTAGGAACTAAAGTAGCTTTAAAGCACATTATATGACTGACCCAAATAGATAAATTTTTTTCTCTCTCATTTAATTTAGTTTGTTTAATACATCAGTTGAAGAGAAAGAATTATTAAATCTGGTTTTTCAAAGAATGCAGCACAAGAACCAGCTGTATCATTTTCATAATCAATGGAAGATATAAACTGTTCACTTTAATTTGAAGGTAGTTTAAATATTGCAGTCAAACATTTAAGTAAATTACCAAGAAGAGAACCAGAAGGTTTTACAGGGCTGTTTTCAATGTACTTGTAATATGGAAAAAAGCAGTGGGGTCATGTAATTCTCAGAATAAAATTTTATATATGAGAGCTGGAAGATACAGAGGTTTCTTTGGTCAGTCTAATGTCTTTGATAAACTGACAGCATGTTGGCAAGTAAAAGTCTGTATTGACAAATATAGGAAAGAATTCATTTGAATTAATTATGTACGTAAAATATTTATGTAGTAATGAATTCACACACATCCCACTGTAGAAAGCTCAGCAAAGATTCCTAGTTAGTTTCTGGAGCCACCCAGTAAAAGCAGCAGAATTTCAGAGTGACAGCTACAAAGCTGTTCTGATAACCAAATAGACCTAAAGAAGAGGAGAGAAGTCTTTGAACATTTTAAGATGATTAGATTATAGGGTGTTTTTTTTTCTTTTAGCTAGAACATCTTGTACATCTTTGAGAACAGATACTTCTCTTTAGAAAAGCAGGTATGAAATGAAAGCAGCAAGCCTTGCTTGGAAGTTCTCCAGTTGGAATATCTTTTCATTTGGGATAGAGACAAACTTCAGTCCTCAGTTTCAACCTTTGTGATATCAAAGCAGGAACAGATGAGGACAAAAGGGGAAAGGTGGCCATAAATCTCTGACAAAGAAAAGCAAATCACTTAATGTAACATGTCATTCTCTTTTTATTTTTAAACAACCTTTATGAAAATTAACCTAAAAATTTCCATAATCTTCTAGCATCTGCCATGTGGCATCTGATTTTTTTAAACCAGTGCATGAAGTCTTACTAATATTTAAATTTTCTTATTTTGCATTTGCATATAATATGTTACTACAATAGTGGCGTTGCTCTTCAGCCCTGCACTTTGAGTGCAGGATTTAACAGCTCACATTGTACTGTTTAGAAACTCATCAGAACAAGTTGTTTAAGATGATCAGGCATGGCTCCTGTTTTACCTGTATTGTCTTTAATCTTTAAGCAACAATTGTTTCATGTGCTATATTATTTCAAGTGAAGAAAAATCTGAGAAAACTATTGCAACAACAACAAAAAAGGATGAAGCCTTGTTCAGAGTAGCTGTTTTGCTTTCTAGCACAAGCTATAATTGTGTTAATTGCAATGATAAATGTTCCTTTTAAATGTGGTTTCTAGTGAGTGTTTCCCACTCACTTTTTCAGGGGAAACAAATCCCATTTTTATGCACCTGAAAGCAAATGTTCATTTCACATTTTCTCTTTTTTTTCCCCTTCTCATGGATCTACAGAAATTTATGATGAAGGTAAGGAAGTTAAATATTTGGTATTATACTTCCCATGGATTCTGAAAATTTAATTTAATTAATGCTATTTATTAATTTTTAACATCAGCATCAAACTGACCTTCTTGAACATAAAACATACTGAATTTAAAAAAAAATTAATTTAGAAATCACAGTGACACTAGTTTGTTTTGGGGTTATGGTTGTGAAAGACCAAAGGCAGGCCGTGGAGAAAGGACTTTTGTCTGGCTTCTCTAAATTTCTCTTCATACTAATCCTTTCAGTGAGAGTGTAGCATTATGTGGTAAATACAAAATCTTGAGACAATGAGTAAATAACAGAAGTTACAGTAAAGCATTATGGAAATCAGGACAGCACACTGTTTCTTCTGTCACAGGAATGCTGTTCTGATGGTTTGGTGTCTCACCTGTGGGGTGGCTGGACAGCCTTTGGGATGGGGCTGTCACTGACCTTTGCTGGAGGAGCTTTGTTTCTTGGGGCTGCTCTTTGTTCTTTTTGTTTTATTTTGTTTTGTTTTTCGTTTTTTGTCTCATTAAGACTATGACAAAGCACTTGGTGAACCTCCAAGCATTTTGAATAACTGACATTAAACGATTAACTGCAGTTTTCTCCAAAATGTGTTGCTTACTCATTTTCTACTTTAATTTTCAGTATATTCCCAATTCAACTTGAAAAATGATTTCTGTACTGATTTTCATCCCCTAAGAATTTACTTTTCTGCGGTCTAGTCTTGCTTCACTTTCACTTTCCAGAAGTGAGCAGTTCTCAGCTAGATAAGCGGTTCTATTTTAAGGACTGGATTTAATGATGTCAGAGGAGTTTTCTTAGCATGATTCCTCTGCTGATCCATCTTTTCTTCCCACTCAGCTGTCTGTTTTATTCTTTGTCTGTGAGTTTCCTTCTCAAGTGACAAGGATGATTCACATTCCTTGTACCATACAACAACAGAAAAAGCTTAGTCACGATCCTTAACCAGTAAAAAATGCCTCTCTCCTCCACTTATTTTGCTCTAAAATAACCAGGAAGATTTTTATTACTTCTTCTATGTCCTATGCAGATAAGAAGGAGGAGAATGGGGGAAGAGAAATCCTCACTAGGCTAAAGGAAAAATCAATAAATTTTATCTTTCTGTGCAATTTGTTTTCCAAAACACTGGAAGTGCTTGAAAGTAGGCATTTGTAATGCAAGTATTGCCTCAGCCATAAATATAAATGTTTGTTTTACATATAAATCTGGAAACAGACAATCAATATTATTTACTCTTGATTAATTTTTACTGTTGTGTCTGTTTTTCATTGTTGTGAAGTTTCCCATTGCTAGGAAACTGATAACATAAATTTAGTGCCAGAAATATTAATAATGAAGTATATTCGAAGGGTTTCTAATGCTGCCTTCCAACAGGTCAATATTAGCAAAATTGGGATCATTTAGCATGGTGCTGGCACAAATATTTGTCATCGTTACTAATTATTCCAGTCTTTTTAATGCAGATAGCAAAATATTTCTGTGTTCTCAACTGAGTAAGACATTCTTATGATTTTTTGGCCAACTGCTTTATTCAAATTCAGAATTTTATGTGATATTTATATAGAGCATAATTATGATGCAGCTTTTAATTCAAGCCATCTAAGCCATCTTTAGGAATCCTACAGTTTAGCTGAAGTCTTTTTTTCTGGTTTGTTTTTTGTTGGTTTGGTGTTGGTTTTTTTTTGTTTTGTTTTTTTTTGCCCCAGTGGCCATCATTATCTGGGAGTAGGCACCAGCAATCATCAATTATACTAATCTCCATTGCTGAATTTTTGCAGCATTTGCTGTTTGGTAGCAAATTTCACAGAAAGTCAATAGTGATTTAAAAGTAAAGTATAAAGACATGAATATGTATAGCATACATAATATCTTGAGAGATTCACATTCATACTTGTTCTAACATAACATGGTGTGTAGGCTACAGTGAGACAAAGAAAGGGGTTTTAGACAGAATTCTTTGGTATTGTTCTTACATGATAGGAGCAGAGTGAGGGAATATTAGCTCAATGCCTCATGTCAGTGAATTGATTTATTTTACATCTTTAAATTCTAAGCAACTAAATGCTAGTTTGGTGCCAAACACTGGAAACAGAAACCTAAGAGTGCAGTAATTGCAGAAGGGTTAGCATTTTTGTTTTCTCAGTAGAAGAATTCAAGGGTTCTGGGCCTGGATGATGTAACTTTGGAAAGGAAATGCTATCTGTTCTTGCATCAAGATTTTAAAATAAAATGTATGCTTCTGTGAGCAAGAAGAACATGTAAAACTTCTTGGCTTATTCTCTGTAGTTTTATGGTCTTTACTGCTTGCAGCATTTTCAAGTTCTCTGATGTTGCTGAAGGTTTCATTTCCCAGTGGTAGTATTCCAAGCATCAGTTGTTTAGTTTTGCCTGACTAATCTTGTCTCACAAGCCTTCTAGCTCTGTTCCAGGGTTACTTCACAAGTTTTGAAGTGATTCAGTCTGTTTCCACACTCTGTTTTCACCACTGCTTGGGTTTTCTGGACTCTGGTTGGCATTCATCTCACAAAACTGAATGCCAGGCTTAGAGCCATGGATATCTTAAGCTCTCTGTGCAACCACAAGCAGAATGTTCAGATTTTTGGTGGGCTGAATTACTGGCCAAAGAGGCCTTTGTTCTATCTGCTGGCTATTTAGTTGCCTTAAGATACATTAATCTGAGTATTTTGTCATCAAGGATATTAGGTCTGGCTGAGATGGAGTTTGTTTTCCCCACAGCAGCCCTCACAGTGCTGTGCTTTGCATTGGTGTTGCTAACACACCAGTGTTTTGGCTATTGCTGAGCAGCACTGGCACAGCATCAGCACTGTCTCTCCAGCATTCCACCTCTCATCTGTGGGCTGACGTGGGAAAGATCTTGGGGTAAGACACACCTAGGACACTAGACCCAAATTTACCAAAGGAATATTCCATACCAAATGATGTCAGCTCATGTATAAAAGCTACGAAAAGGAGAATTGGAGGCATTTTTTATTTACAACATTTGCCTTCTAGAGTAACCATGATGAGTGCTGAAGCCCTGCTTCTGGGGGAGTGGCCAGACATTTCTTGATGATGGGGAGTAGCAAATAAAATATTTTGGTTTTTTTCCTTTACTCATGTGCATGTATGACCTCTCATTTCTGCCTTATCTCTCCTTGTTTTCCATTTTACTTTCTCTCCCCTGTCCAGCTGAGATGAGGCAATGGTAGAGCAGCTTGGAGGGCACCTGGCATCTAGCAAAGGTCAACCCTCCATATCAAGATTTTTGGTTTTAGCGTTTCATTTCCAGCTTTTCATGTAATTGATCATAGTGTTATTAAGAGAACAAGCCTTCCTGTATTTTCCAGCTGGCTATTGCTATCATTAGTCATCTGTAGCTGTGTTCAGTGTGAAAAAAGTTTAGACAGTATGGACTTGTGGGGAGCAAGAGGTCTTGTTGAACACTCACCTGTTGTGACCTCTTATTCTAGGCAGCTTGTAGGACTGCATCATTGCTGATTTTAGATAAATGCTGCCCTCCAGCAACACTGGTCTACAACAAAATAAGAAATTGCACATTAGTAATGAAATCAATAGTGAGTAGATATTAAATTGCTATGGAAATATTTTGAGAATCATCTTCTCTATAGAAATGATATTGTGCAAATATTTGTGTAGAATCATGGTGAGATAGTTTTAGACCATGGGACATCCTCCGCTCTCCTATTTCTCCCAGAACCCTTTTTCTTTCCCTGATTTCTTTCACTTCATGACTAATTCTGCCATCATGGGGCTTTCCTTCTTCTAAATAAGGATTTAAAATTTTTAAGATTTGGATTTATTTCATATCCTTTCAATAATTTTCATTTTGTCTTGTGGGTTGCTTAAATACAAAGCTTTTAATTTGCTTAAATGAAGGAAGTTGCAAAGAATTTTATGTAAACAAAGCACGTTTCTTGTGCAGTCACTGTTTTGTTTTGTGTTTGGTTTTTGTTTTTTGTGTTCTTTTTCAGTAACTACCTCAGAATAAATACTTACATTAGCCTGCTGGTTTAGAAACTTTCCTCTGCATCTTGATAAAGGCATTGATTCTAACAGCCTTATATCTCTGATCTTCACACAGGTTGTTTCAAATTTGGAACACCAGGGCTTAAATATACTTTTACTCAGAATACATGGTAGTTCTTTTTTTTTCATGCCAGTGCATATGGTCAGACCCAGGTTTCCTACTTGATTTCTTTCTAGTGGATCAAACCCAGAATTTCAGAATGTATTGAATTCTCAGAAATGAAAAAATTGACAACTGCAACGCGGGTCCCTCGGAAGGGACTTGGAGAAGATTTCATCACTGGGAGAATATTTCCATTTTTTATGTAAAAATAATTCTTTAGCATTTCCATCAGTGGTGGATGCAATATCCTGCTTGGTTTATTTCTGTAGTGGTGGTAGGTTTACATTTAAGAAGGTTCAAAACTGTAACTGTAGCCAATTCTGTATTTAATTCTATACTTTTGCTTATGCATTTAGTCTTAAGTGTTTAGATTTAGAAATAAAATTATTTTTAAAATAACTTTGTAGTTAACAGTAGTCTAACTGTCTAAATGGCTGAACTTCATGAAACTTGGAACATCCTTGTGATGGAGAATATGATGCCATTTGTATTAATATTTGCAAGTGTCTTTTTGGAAGTATTGGTGTCCTGTATTTTACAAGCTGTTGTCTCCAGCTTAAGTTCAAGATGGCCATCATCAATATGCTTCATTTTAATGAAGTGTGAGTAGTCAGTGCTTTATAGGACATTGTTTTACTCCAATGTACCTGTGAAACAGCCACTAATAGTCATGTTTGAAACGTTTAATGGTGTCTTACAGTAGTTGCCTTGAAAAACGCTTGTGAAGAAAAATGGGGAGTATTTTACTTTTATTGTACAGCCACTTTTCAGTGCCATAAAAGCAGTGTTTAGTATTTTTTAGAAGCCTATTAAAAGCAATATTGCTTGGTCATAAGTTCCATCTCGACTGTTAGGGCTGGATCTGGGGCAGAGGAAATACAAGGCTGAGCAGCTGACTGTGATTAGGTTGTGCTATACCATAACTGTAAGTTATATGGACTGCATTTTTGAAGGATTTACTGATGTCATTTATTGTTCCATTTCATTTTTTAAAATTATTTTTTGAAGTCTACAAAACTATTTTTCCTTAAAACTTAGTCTTTGTACTGTCATTTTCCATATAACACTGGTCAGTAATTCCATTCTACTAATATGGACCTCTTATGGAATGAAACAGGAAAAGCCATTACATTATTCTTAAAAACTCACTATGTTATTTTGTATGAGTGTTTCTAAAGTGTGAATCAGTTCTCATGTGACACATTCAGTATTTTTAAATTGCTTTTGTTGGTGACTAGACTTGTTTGAATAGCCATGTGCTAAATGCAACTGCCTTCAGGCTTTCTTAAGCATTACATTTCTGAATAATGACATTACAGAAGCTTTTTCTTTATATATGCAAAGCCCTGAAATAACTGTTTAATTATTAAATACTTTTAAATGCTTTCACATGGTTCTCTTTCTGGAACCTCCCTGAAGTTCAGAACTTTTTCTCTTTTCTTACACATTTGAAGATTGTGTAGACCTGTGAAGAAAATTCAGCAAAAAAAAAAAAAAAATCAGCATTTGCTTATGGTAGAGTTCTAATTGGTCTAAGGGATGTTTTTGTCAAGTAGAAATAAGGCTGTTAGTATAAAAAGAATGGAAGGGAAATGGCTGACTCAAAATCATGGATGGCACAAGGTTATTCACCAGCCTCTAAAAGATCTCTTTGTGAGGTTCCCAGAAGCACAAATAGTTTAAAAACCATTCATGTGACCATGATTAATTTCTTGCAGCTTCTCATGTGTGTCCAGGAGTGCAGCAGTGCAGCCATAGGCACAGCAGTACAGGTGCTGTTGTGTGAGCCTCTAGGACTGTGAGGTGATTGATCATCTACCTGTGCCTGTGACAGTGATGTATGTGCAAAGTTGTACTGATACAGAGGGATGGTGGAATCAGGTGTGACATATCTTACTCCATATTGGGTTTGTATTCATGGTAAAACTGATAACTTTTTTTGTTCCATCTTTGCACATTTTACTACATAGGTTTTAGGTTGTAGTTTTTGAGTGCTTTTTAGCATTTTAATCCTCTTTCTATTAAGAAAACACAGAAAATATATTTCCCAATTTTATTTTATTTTTCTTGATTTTGGTTTGCAATAACACTATTTACATGAAATTAAACAGCTCAGATCTTAATAATCTACTGTCATGGCCTGGTCTTCCAGTGTATTGAACTTGAAAGCTGTTTATATTTTTTGAGTGCTAATTTATTCAGCTCTAATTCTTGTTTTTGTAGTTTAAATTGCCTTTTCTTTAGAAATGACTTTGGGGTAGTGAGATGACTCCAAATTCATCTTGTATTCCAGCTGCAAAAATATTGAATTGGAGATGGCCAGTTTACATGAAATTTTCACATGCAATGTGAATTTGTCAGTCCCTTATGCTTTCAATCTGAAATCATTATATTTAGTGTTTGCCAGTTCTGAAGGCTTTTAAGTATTTTTCTGTAACCCACAGTTTGGGGAATAAAATGTGAGGAGTTTTGTGTTGATGTAATTGATACTCCTGAATAGCATAGCTTGTAGGATTTCAGTGGATAAGTTATTCTTTGAAAACAAATGTAATGTATTGTTCAACTTGGAAATTACTCTGAAAATTGGAAATTAGAAACATAAAGAAAATAAGAGTCATTATAAGTAATGTGGTTGTTAGCAACTGCCTTGCATTATAATGTCATTCATACATTTGTGCAAAAAATCTGTGGGCATTATGAATTGAATTAGTCACCATTGTGGCTTCCAAGTAGTCTTACTTTCAGAATTTTCTGAAATTTATTATTGCAAGAAATTTAGTAAAACTTCAGTGTCAGATCTCCTCTTGGATGTTGCATCTTTTTCACAGAAGTCCAATTGTTAAATTTTTAATTTTTTTTTTTAATGTGGAAAATTTACAGGTTTTTTTCTGGGAATGGAATGGGCAATTTTCAATAAATAATAATGCATAAAAGAAAAATGGCAACAAATAAACATGGAAGGGAAATAATTGCATGTTGCCATCATAGCCACTCAGTTAAATTGATCTTCTGCGCTGAAATGTAGCTGCCAGAGATGTAAGGTAGTATGATTTTTAAAATTTACTTTTAATGAATCTGATGTTCCAGTCAAACAGAAGGTCAGTCTTGTATGGTAAAATAAAGGGTATAAATACCATAGATAAGAAATTAAATTCCTTAAAATTAAATAGATCCTTCCTATGTGAAAGAATAATGCTGCTTATAGAGTTGTCACATTCATGGACTCTTAAAATATTTACTTATCACTGCTTCTTGGAGAGTGTTCTGTGCATAATATTACATGAGTTGTTCTGTCAGAGAAGTATGAACTTATGCTTTTGACAGTGTCTTGTCAGACAGTCTCTGCTGCTGTCCAGTGTTACTCATCTGCATTTCAGCATAAAGAATACATAAAGCTTCAGAAGAAGCTGAAGGTTTCTTCATGCCTTTACAAGATTTATTTATTCTTTCCTGAGTGGTTAAACTGATTATTAATAAATAGAAGCTGTAGTGAAAATATTGGGGGAAAATTATTGTAATTTCTTGGGATAAAAGTGAATTTTATCACTTTTATTTTCTTTTACTCAAGATTTATGCTGTATTCCTCAAGAGGAACAATTACTTGGACATGATTTCTGAGTTTTCAGAATCCCCAAATACTCTTGAGTTAGCTTGGATGTCTTTGAACATTTACCTGTTCTAGTTGATAAAGAATTCTGTCTGATAGTGTTAAAGCAGGGTGGGACAAAGCAGTTTGCAGATTGATGGTCTTCAACGTAGCGGAAGACAACATTACTCTCTGGTAAAGTAAGGAGAATATTCAAAAATTTCCTTCTGCACATCATCTGTCAGAAAAGGGTACTATTTGTAGGGAAAATGGGTGAATATGAAGACATTTAACAATAGGTAAGTTTGTAGAGGTCAGCATGATACACATCAAAGCTGCTTTCAGAGGCTACCTGCTTTCAGCATGAGGAAGAAGGATTTGAGATTCTAGAACCCATTCTTTACTAAATAAGTGGTGGCTCAAAGTACACAGTGCTCTCTCATTTTTCTTTCTTTCTTTATCAAAAGGTTCCATTTTATTAAAACATACCAGTATATAATTTCTCTTTACCTTTCAGTCTGCTCAAGGTGGTGGACATCGAACACTGCTCTACGGGCACGCAATCTTGCTGCGCCATTCCTACAGTGGCATGGTATGTAACCATGGTACATGAGCTGGAACCAGCAGTGATTTCTTTTTTGTATGAAAGTCATGTTTGGAAGTGCCAAGAATATTGCCATTTACTGATATCTGGAGAATTACTCACATCTGAGGCATTTTACTGTGGTTCCTAAAAACCTTTGGGAAAGGTAGGTGCTTGGAAATACAAAACCAAGCTGGTTGCATCTGGGTAAGTGCCAAAACTAAGTGTGACTCCCCTAGTGCTGAATTCCCTGTTCGTCAGTCTGGGTTGGTGAATTTTCATTTCTTTCCCCTTGGATTTTCCATATTGCTTAAGCTGTGACTGAATCTACAGCTGGCACCTTGCTGTCAACCTGAACATACATTAGAGACTGGGTGGAAAAGAAGACTCCTTCTTACACTTATTTTAGACAGAAGTGTTAGTTGGAAATTCCCTGATGAATTATACAGGTTCTGAACACTTTACTGACAAGTGAGGCTTCACGGAGATGAAATCTGATGCAACCAGCTCCTTTATTTCCACTCTTAGTATTCCCGTCTCAGTAAAAAGATAACCTCAGTAGACTGAGCGGTTATTTTAGATAATATATTTTTGTCAAGGCTCCCTGAATGCATTTCAGCTGATCAGGCATGCATGTTCTCCGTAATAACTAATGGGAACAATCTAAGAATATTTAATCTTGTGTTAGTGGGTTGATGGCTTTTTATATTATTAGAAGTGAGCAGCACAAGCAATGTATGCTTTTTTCTTTTGGTAGTACCTGTGCTGTCTTTCTACTTCTCGATCATCAATGGATAAACTGGCATTCGATGTAGGATTGCAAGAGGACACAACAGGTAACCACTAGTTTAAAAGACTATATGATGAAGAATACTGTCAGCCTAAAAAAAAGAGTCTAAGAACTGCTTTGTTAAGTTTTCTTGTTTTGTAAAGCTTTGATTCAGATAGCAGTGAGAGTAATAAGTGCAACAATTGAACTGTTCAAAGATCTGAGTTCTTTTCTGAATAACATGGTTTTAGTTAAAGAAGCCCATCTGAGACCAAGATTTATCATCTTATTCAACTCTGGAATCACTGGTCTTAGTCTTTTGCTTCTGTGTATTATTTAGAGCTGAGTTTCTGACAAAGTGATGCAGGAATGATACTAGTTACAGAAACACATGGGCACTTGGTTTAGCCCAGTAAAAACTGAATCGGAATTTTTAAGACTGAAACAACTGTGACAGTAACATCAGTAACATTATGTCTTTTTCTTGTTTCGTTCTTTGGTGTTACTCAATATTGATATTAGGTGAGGCTTGCTGGTGGACCATACATCCTGCTTCCAAACAACGATCAGAAGGAGAAAAAGTGCGTGTTGGAGATGACCTGATTTTAGTCAGTGTCTCTTCAGAAAGATATTTGGTAAGTTGCATAAAATTATCTCTACAGTGGTTCTTCTACAGATAAAAAAAGAGTTAATGAAAGTTTTACAGTAAAATCTGGATTTCATTTCTGCCTCCTAAAAGTAAAATTTAAGATGCTTAATCTGTTTTTTTTTTTAATAATATTTTGCAAAACAGCACACTGAAGGTCTGGAAAGTCTGGATTTGATATATGGCTAATCTAATTTTTATTCATTTCAGTAGTGGAATAGAAATTTAAAAATTTACTTAGATGAAAATAAGCAAATACAGAAAAAATAAATTCCAAATTGTATGACCGAGGTGTTTAGAATCCATGTGAGTGTTCATAGGTTAACAACACTATCGTCTATATTAAGACTTTGTACAAAATTTTGCGATGTCTAATGTAGGTACATAGGATTTGTGGGCCTAAAAAGTCCATATTTTATTGAGATGATGTACAACGTAATGTATAGTGCTACTGACGCATCATAATTAAATATAATTAAAATACTCAATGATTAAATAAAATTGAAATATTGTACAAGTTATTGTGCTAACTGCTTCTTATCACTTGTTTACACAACTTTCTTCTTCATGAAAGGATCTCTCATTTGCTCTGTAATGAAGCATATCAACACTTTAAGACTAATTCCCTTTCTTCATTCTTGATGTTTCAAACACCTGAACCACTCTTTATGGCAAAAAGAAGGTGAAAATGAGAAGAAAATTTGCTGGAAGCTTCTGAAAAATCAGCCCCACTGATTTGGCCCATCAACTCTAAAAATTGATTCTTTAAAGAGAAAGTGTTACGAGTTTTTCAAAAATCTTTCTCAGATCTAGGAGGGCATGGAAAATGGTGAAGGGCCTTGAGGGGAAGGCATTTGAGGAGCAGCTGAGGTCTGTTGGTCTGTTCAGCCTGGAGGAGACTGAAGGGAGACCTCATTGCAGTCACAGCTTCCTCATACAGGGAAGAGGAGGGGCAGGCACTGATCTCTGCTCTGTGGTGACCAGGGACAGGATCCAAGGGAATGGCCTGAAGATGAGTCAGGAGAGGCTTAGGTGGGATATTAGAAAAATATTCTTTATGCAGAGGGTGATTGGAGACTGGAACAGGTTCCCTAGAGAAATGGTCACAGCATCAGCCTGGCAGGGTTTGGACAGCACTCTTGGGCACAGCGTGGAATTCTTGGGAATGGTGCTGTGCAGGGCAGGAAATGGACTTGATGATCCTTGTGGGCCCCTTCCAACTCTGGATGTTCTATGAGATGTGCATGTATCATTAAACTTTATTCTCTATTATTCACTTCTTATTTTTTATGACTCTTTTTTTTTTTCCTGTTTTTTAAAGTATTTAAGAAAAAGTGAGCAGTTTAATAAGATATCAATTATAAAATTGAAAATATTTTCCCGTCTATTTGAAACACATAGGAAAATGAGCTTCTATAATTGTTAGAATATAACTAACTTCTAATCAGAAACTCAATAGCTCACTTAATGCGTTTTGTAATTAGATATTCTGAAAAATTTCTGATCATCTTTGCATTTTAAAATTCTTTTAAATAATTACTTTTATGAGAATTGTACCTACACATAGTGAAAAAAACTACTTGTTATTGACGGAATTTATGAGAAAGCTAATTAATAGAAAGGTTTTATTTAAAGACATTTGATTTCTTTGAATTGCTGAGTTGAGTTGCTGAAGTTGGATTTTGGTACAGATTGTGTCTCTGTGTAGGCACATCCTGGCCTCTAATTAGTAATAATCAGCTCAGCTTATTATTTAGGGTTTGTGCCTCAGCTGTTGATTCTCAAGGCTGTCACATGTACTTTTATACAGCAAGAGGCAAAATTCTGTCTGCAGAGACTGATTTTCCTTAAGACGTAGTGTTAATGCATGTACTATGTGTTCCATGCAAAATATCAATATACTAAAAATAAATATTTTCATTGCAGAGAGGAATAACACTGTATTACAGTCTTAAAGTGTTTTAGAGCTAGATTGTAATGAATAGTTATTAAACCTATTCCAGTTATACAGATCTGGTTTGACAGTAAGATTGAACAAGTATTCAGCCAATTAATTTTGCTCTAATGTGCACTCACACATTTTTATGAACAGATGATTTTCAAGACTAGAGCTGATAAACTATGGAGCTCCACAGTCATAAAAATATTTTTGGTTTTGCTACCTATTCAGTAATTATATTAGCACTGTCAATAAAGCAATTAAGCTTTTATGAAAATTGAAACAATTGATAAAGAATTATCAATGAGTTACCAATAAGTGAACATTTTTCATGAAAGCTGTCTCTTAAATTGTTTGTCCTAATCCATTTGGATGTTTACAAAAATAACTTCAAAGAATATAAGTTTTAAACTATTTACAGTTCATTGTTTACATGTTTAGTGCAGTGTCATGTTGTAGCTGCTATTTTGTACAACTCTTAAAAGAATGTGGCAATGGATGCCTTTTACAAAGTTCGGACTGTGGAGAGATGAAGTTATTTTTGTGAATCTACTCTGATAATGAGACCAAGTAAGCTCTATTGAATCTAGTTGAGGAGTGCTTTTTCTAAGGGAGTGGAATTCCTCATATGGATTTCTTAACAGAAAATATTGTTCATCAGGGTGCTGAGGGTTGTGTTTATGTATGTTGCATACTCTGCAATTAAAAATCTTGGGAAAACGTAAGTTCTCCATCAAATGCTCTATGTAAATATGCTGTTAGCAGTAGGACTGGGATGTCACCTTGGTATATTGCAGTACTGCTCTATGTTTTCAAGCAATGCTGATTCTGTCTAAATGAAGAAAAATAGGTTAACCATCCCGGGGCAAAGATGTGTGTGTAAAAATAACAGATGAATAGAGTTCATTCACAGGGCATGGCTTTTTCAAAATGTAGTCAGGGCTTTGTTGAATTTGTATAATGCAAGAGGAGAGAACTATGTCAGCTTCTTAAGTTGGTCTTCCAATTGTCTAGCTTTAGTTTAATTAATTTAACATTGACACTTTATGATCTCCGTGAAATCAGTAGATTTTTGTTTGGATCTCATTTGGTTGGTAAGTATTAGAAAAGTATTAGGACTTTGATGTAAGTCCTCTTTCCACAAAATAAAGTATTTTGGGACAATTGGCTCTGTTTTTTCCCCCAAGAGTTATCTTTTTACTTACATTGAACAAGTACTAAAACGATAGGAAGATCAGTGTTAAAATTATAAGATAAAGGTCCAGAGAGGTGGATTTTGACTTATGACTCACAATAATGTCCCAGGGCAAGTAGTTCACTTGCTCTGATTCTCATTATCTACCTGGACAATGGGATTTTGGATCCTTATTATCCCATGTAGCATTTCTGAGGAAAAGCACTTACGTAAGTGCTTGTGGCATTATATAATGTGTGAGCTGTGCAATTGCCAAATACTTCAGAGAGGGAACTTGGCTTTGCTGAACCCTGCTAGCAGAGAGCAGAAAGATGTTCTACTCTAAATATTGCCACTATTTAAGTTCAAGCCAGGGTTCCTGTTTCCTTTCTTGAGGCAGTACAGCCTGATAAAGAAGGGATGTAATGTTTTCAGTATGTTTTCCCAACATGTACATGGTAGTATCTAACTCAGCACTGAGGTTTGCCTGTGCCTCTTGTTAGCTACTGATATCCTGATGGCTTTCCATATGGGCAATTTCCAATAATTTAGAAGTTCAGTTAATTGCAATTTCTTGCAAATTCATGAAGTCTCTAAATGGCTGTTAAACATAATTCAAGAAAAAAATCCTTAGACATAAAGTTGAAATACAGAATGCATAAATGAAGAAAAAAGTGGAAATTGTTATCCATGAGGTCAGTTTTATTCTGAATGAGAAGTAAAGTAACAGGAAAACCTCCACAACTTTGAATCTACAGGACAGAGATATCAGGATAATACCAGAGTTGTATATGCACCTTAGGTGTAACCCTAACCCTAGACAGAGTGTTAAAAGTTTAATGGGGATAGTGGTGGCTCGAAGCAGACTGTTGTTGAGGCTGTCATGTTGTTACTCTCCTATTTTCTGCTTGGTGTTACTTTTCAGCTGGGCATTGGGGTTTTCTGAACCCCATACAACTCTAGGCATAACCCAAACCCTACCAGATAGTTTAGAGGCTCATGGGGTAGCAGTGATGACAAGCAAAAAATTGTATAGGCAGAGACATGTTGTGGCACCCTGTGCTCCTCTTGGCATTTCTTTTTGTGCTACAGAGCATTTGGACCTCCAAACTTCCTGTTTTCTTGAACCCTACCTAACCCTAGATGTAACCCTAACCCTAGGCAGAGCAGTTTAAGCTGCATGGGGTTGGAGCAGATGCCAAGAAGATAGGTGTGCAGGGAGCCATGTTTTGGCAGTCCTGGGTTCCCCTTGGCATACATTTTGTAGCTGTGGAGTCCTAACCCTAGGCAGAGACCCTAACCCTAGGCAGAGATTTTAAAGCCTCATGTGAGTAGTGGCGGTGCCATGTAAAAAATTGTGTAGGGAGCCATGTCATGTCAGTCTTGTGTTCCCCTTGTCATGCCTTTTAGAGCTGCAGAGTCATGGGATCTCTGGGCTTTATGGTTTCCTGAACCCTTACCCTAGGCTTAACCCTAACCCTAACCTTAGTCTCAGTATTAAAAGTTTCATGGGGTAGCTGTGGTGCCGAGCAAAAAGTTGTAGAGGGTGTCCTGTTTTAGCAGTCCTGTGCCCCCCTTGGCATTGCTTTTTTTTTTCTGCAGTCACTGGATTTCTGGGCTTTGTGGTTTTCTGAACCTGACCTTACCTTGGGCGTAACCCTAACCCTAGAGAGAGATGTTAAAGCCCTATGTGGGTACCAGTGGCTTCAAGCCAAATGTTGTTTAGGCCCTCATGTTTTTGCACTCTCGTGCTCCTGTTGACATTCCTTTTTTGGCTGCAGAGTCATTGGAACTCTGGGCATTGTCGTTTTCTGACCCCTGCCGGACCCTAGGCGTAACCCTAACCCTAGGCAGATATGTTTAAGCCCCATGTGGGTAGTGGTGGTGCCTTTCAAAAAGTTGTGTAGGGAGACATGTTGTGGTACTCCTTTTCTCGTTTTGACATTCCATTTTGTTGTGCAGTTTTTGGACTTCTGGGATTTCCATTTTCCTGAACCATGTGTTTTGTTTGTTGTTTCTGAGATTTTTGTCTCTGTGGCTCAAATGCTGACCTGCCGCTGCATTATGCAGACTATGGACAAGCCTTGACAGTGATTTTATTGAAATTACTTTTTCTTTTTTGTTATTTTTTTTCCCTGCTGAATACTATTAAGAAATTAATTGGGAACTGATGGCAGAATTCTCTTTGAAAAATACTAGCATCCAAATTAGATTGAAATATTTTGGATGTGGAGGTGATATATGATATTTCTTCTGAAAAGGAGAACAGTTTCCTCAGGGTTTCAAAGGTACTGCCTCTGTATCCCTTTGCATCAAATACCTTCTTTGTCTGCATCTCCTTGTTTTATTTCTTTTATTATCATGTGCTTTGAACAGCTTCTAAATATCTGTACCACTTCTTGGCGCAGTAGTATTAGGGAACACTGCAGTTTGTGAGGTTTATTTTTTTAATGTAAAAGTTATTCTTCCCTTTCACATTTTTTCCAATAGTATGAAACTCATATTCGACTTTACTTTCTTCTCTGTAAATTCACAATTCCATTGTTTCTCTTTGTTGAAAAATTACGAAAAAAGTTTTTCTAAAGAATAATTTTAATTTGTGTAAGCAAACCTGAAATTAGTGGAAGCAAGGTGGTGTTGATCTACTCTGTTACACTGATCATAATGCAGTTCCCATGGAGTCTTTGTGCAATGATTTGAAATGTTATTGTGTAGGCTGGTAGGACTTCCCAATAATTAAGGTTGTCAAGCTGCTCTGCCTTATAGAGTCCTGCTTCCAAGTGCTTATAATCAAGTGCTTGTGATGTAAAAAATTACTTTCTAGAATTAGTAGCACCTCTTTCTGTTTTATTTTTTCTTTACTTTTTGTTTGTGTTTTTTTTTAAATCAGTCTGTGATATTTTTTTTTTTTATTTCATCCAGAAGAGATCAGATGTTATTGAGCTCAAAGACAGTGAGAAAAAAAAGAAACATAAATAAGAAAATTGATGTCTCTTTTCTGGTGTACTTTTTGGTAATTTATAAAATAGCCCCAAAAACCAAACCAATCAAACAAAGAAACAAAATCCCAAACAACAAAAACCCCCCAAAAACAAAACCAAACAAACAAAAAAAACCAAACAAAAAAACCCCAAAAACCCACAAAAAACCCCCAAAAAACCCCAAAAAACCAAGAAAATGAATAAAAAGGCAGCAAGCTTCTCCCTGGTTCACTGTAGTAAAGAAGTATTCTCCTGAAAGAATGGATCTTTATCATGACCAAGGAAGTATGTTTAAATTTTCTTTGAATAGGTGAAAGTCTGATAACCTGGTCTATTTTACATAAGCTACACCTCTTGTGTCTATTTTACATAAGCTAGCACCTCCTGTGTGTTAATGAACTGTTTAAACTCCCTCTGCAGTGAGTAATTAAATGCGTGCCAACCCTGGTGGGAGCAGATATTCCTTGAAATGGAGTGCTCAAGGCAGGAATGAAGCCAGGCACTGTATTGACAGCTGAGAACTCAGTGCTGTTTGTGCTGCTGGTGATCTTCTGTCATTTAAAATATGTGGAGGAAGAAGCTGTGACAAAGTAGAAGGAACAAAAGGCAGGTGATGTATCAGTGACAGGAGTGGGACTGAATTGGGGAGGAGAGAAACTGAGTGGGACTTGATGAGTGGCTGAAAAGATTGTCAACTCAGGCAGGCAGGGACTAACAAATTGTCTGGGACAAGAAGCTGGTGACAAGGGAAGAGTAGGCACCTGCTGGTCAAATGTGTGTTCAAAATTTAGGACTGAAAACTGCAGTTTTGGCAGGGAGAATTGAGAGGAAAATCAGTGGAGTGAGACTGGAAATGAAGGATGGCAAAAGAGATCTGTAGAGGAGGAAGCTTTCTGGGGAGAGCCAAACTGCTGGACAAAAATCCAGAAAGAGGCCAAGAAATGAAAAAAGTATTGAGGGTTAGGAGTTGTGAGATTCTGGAAAAAAGTCTAATGCTGGCTGATGTGATGAGGAAGAGTTTGAGCAAGAAAAAAGTCTAAAAGATTCTGCTTAGGCTTTGTAGGTCTAAGGAGAATCTTTTGAAGCCAGAGGAGGTCCTAATTCTGGGCCCTAATGTGGGCTGTAAGAAGTTTGGCTAGATGAGAGACGTGGAGTCAGGGATTCTGTGTTTGGGTTGGAAAGAGCCTGGAAGAACATCTCATTCCAAGCTCCCTGCTGTGGGCAAGTTCACCTTCCACTAGAGCAGATTGCTCAGGGCCCCATTCAATCTGGCCTTGAACACTTGCAGGGATGGGGCAGCCTCAGTCTCTCTGCACCAGTGCTTCACCACCCTCACAGGAAAGAATTTCTAGCAAAACTGAGGGAGAGGTTTGGAAAGGAAAAGAGACTGGTAGAGCCTGGAGCAGTTAGGCTAGATGATAACTATAACCAGCAGTTATCCAGGAAACATGTTGTATTGAGGTACAGCAGTTACATGTGGTATGCTGACAGCCAATTCCTGTCATGATTTTTATAATCATATGAAAAGGAGATGTCTAAAAAATGAGCCACATGAACCCCACAGGTAGAGAACTGCAGTCATGCAGTTTTTATCTTTTTATAATTTTTTTTTTTAATTTAGGAAAATTACATATAAATGGTAACACTTTATTTTTTTTAATTTAAAACAATCACAGGCATTTGAAAATGCAAAAATTATAGTACTGGTAGTGTATTTTTATGAAATTTCTTAAGTATTCAGTCACACTGGCTTTTTATGGGATGCTATTTCAGTGATGATAAAAGTTCAGTGGATGTGTCAGGGCCGTGTAGCAGGGAAGCTGTAGTATGAAGCAACTTGGAAGATGAAATTTCAAGCTGGGAATTGCATTTGAGGATTTGTGCAATTATTTTCCTGAAGAATTAGATTCTGTGCCAGACTCTGCTTGGAATTTGCTGAGTAGATGATCTTGTTTACTAGGCTTGCTTTCAAGAGGTCACAACTCATCCCTTACTGGGAATATTCCTTACTGGAATTGTGTCTCTTGCATCTCCTCCTTTTATGAGAGGTTGAAAGCTCAGAGTTGCTCAGTCTTGATATCTGCAGCTGAGGTGCATGTAAGATGTGACTTGACCAATAAACTACATATAATACAGTCACCTCAACCTGGGCATCTTAGATTAATGAAAATTTCTTAGTTTAATTTCTGTACCTCCCTTCCACCATGGAAAATGGCCTATAATACTACTTCTTTGGAGGTTTGAGTAAAATCTTTAAAATTTGTTGTATTTTGTGAAATACTGTAATTGGTGCAAGAGAAAAGCCTATGAGGAAATTAATAATTCTCTTTTCAAAGCTTTGAAGAATTGATTATATTGAATAAAGTATGAGGCTGCAGACTGAAGATTGAGGGGAAAACAAAGCACTGAGCAGCTGTTGACAAAGTGAGCTCCATTATCCTGTGTATACAATGAGGCAGCACATGTGCAAAAATTAGTATCATGCCATTGAAGGCTATAGCGTGATGTGTACACTGGAAGCCATTCTTTTTCCATAGGGTACTTTGTTTGATGTTTCCTAACTTTTGATGCTTGCTTCTGTAAAATTAATACTTTGTTAATGAAAGCTCTTGTGACTAATCATGCACAATGATTGTCATTTGGAAGCCTAGTAGCTGATGTGCTTCAGGCTTTTCATGACACAGTGCAGAAGGAAAGCTACTATGAAGAGGGGGAATGCAAACTACCCCCTTCTATCCTCCATGGATTCCTTACGCATTTTCTGCCACACATCTGCAATTACCCATGCTCAGCTATGCAGTAGCAGAGTAGATGGTTTTCATTGTAATGGTAAATTTCTGACTATCTGAGGGTTTTAAATTCTACTTTCCCTTTCCTGATGGTAAATTTATGCTGAGTGTTGGAGTTGGAATTGCTGAGGACATTGCTGCAGTCTTCTGTCTTTATCAATGAAAAAATTCCCTTTGCTTTTGGGTTTGTGGACCACCTGTTTAAGCGCTCTTTACAGAGGAAGAAACCAGGATTTTTTTAGATTTTTTTAGCAGTGTTAGTTTACTTATTTTTGCTCAAACTTTTTCAAAGCGTTCATAGATGTTTAAATGAATATAAATATATTGCCACTATGAAACATAAGCACAAACTCCTAATTCTATAAACATGTTACACAAATGCAGTTATTATTTTTAGTTCTGTCCAGTATCTCCCTCCCTTGTGAATGAATATTTGTATTTGTTTTGACTGTTTCAATATAATTCTCTGTAACAGAATAATTTTTAAATGACTCAGGTAATAAATTTTAATAGAAATGACATGTCGTAAGTAGGAAGTTATCAAGTGATTTTGTTTCTAGAGACTGTGTATTTAGTTTAACCTTTGAATTTTTACTGAAGTTTAATTAATCGGGGTTTTGATGCAAAATGTTTTTTCGATTCTCAAATTTAATAAAAGAAAAAAACCTGAAAAGGAGTATAGGGTTTTCTTTGTTTTTTGTTTGTTTGTTTTTTTTGGTTTAGTTATAGATACAAGTACATTCTTGTGTCTCTGTTGTGGAATTGGTGTCTGTTCTTGACTTGGAACATCTCAGAGGTTCTTGGGTACATTGAGGATAGGTGCATAAATTGTTTGAAAATGCTCTTCTTTTCGGCATCAATGTATCAATTTTAAGTCAGGAATCAAGGGCTGTCAGAGTCTCTGTGTACAGGAAAGAAAATAGCTCCCATCTATCTCTGCACCAGCTGGTACTAAGAAATCTGAAGGAGTGTGGTTGATACTGTGGTTGTGCAGTACTTCAGCATTCTGTTAAGTGCAATGCTTTATTCATAGTTTTCAAAATTTACCCGCAAATAGTGTTTATTTTTTTTTTTGTTAGCTATTTTTGCTATTTCAAATGTCTTGAGATTGAAGGCAGAGTTATCAAACTGCAGATAAAAATAAGCACACCTTAAGCAAGAAGTCTGAAGCAAAAGTTTTCCTTTCTTTATATTTTTGTCTTTTCATGTATGAATGTTTTGGGGAAGAGAAACTTCCATGCAGACTGTAAAATTTAAAAACTCTGGTTATTCAGAGCTCTTGTCAATGCAGCTATGCTGCAGCAATCATTGCTAAAGGGTTCTTGTGGAAATTACCTTCTGATTCCCAAGCTCTTCAGCGAGCTTAAATACACTGTGTTCTTTTTGAAGACCTAGGGACAGTTATGATTATGTTACTTTGCTGCAGAGCAGTATAGAGTTTACAATAGGTCATTAAATTCAGCTGGGAAACCTGCAGTATTCTCAAAGATAAGTCTTGGAGTTTATCCTTAAGATTAACTGCCTGTGGACTGTAGTGTTAACCCATATTCATAAAATACCATGATTTAAATCTGAAAAGTGATAAAAACCCTATTGCAGGTTAAATGCTGTTTTAGGAGATTATCAGTCTATCAGTAGGGAAGACAAATCTAACTCTTTGCTTGAATCTGGACTGGTAAAGAAAATCTATAATTTGGTTGAGACAACCTGCCTGTAGTGGGGAAGACCCATATGAAGATTAGAATAGACATCAGGATTCCTGAACCCAACATATTTCTGCTTTCCAAGTGTTACTACATACCCAAAAAATGTGCTATGCTTGTGATCCTCATCAGTGATGGCAACTTTCCACTTCTGCCAGAGGCACTGATATGCCAGGTGGCAAATATCTGTGTAGCATGTATGGAGACTGTTCAGCACTAGCGTGAGTGTCATGTCCATTTCCTGGACATTGTGTTATGAAAGCTTTATTGTGCTGAAAGTACAGAACCAAGCAGGTAAACTCCAGAGAGCAGATGGCTTTAAAACAACGTGAAATTGTTAAAGTATAGCACTAAAAATGTAGGCAATACCAGGATAAATACTGGCATCTCTAATCTTCAGGGATTTTTTCATTACATTTGACATAATTGAGTTTGTGGATATCCCTTAACAGGGTATTTTCTCTACATGGTCAAAGTTCCTTTTACCATTTCCTAGGAATGGTTCCAGGGAGTCCAGTTTATATAACTGTAAATAGTAGGACCCCTGCTGTCAGCTGTAAGTTTAAGGATGCTGCAAGGAATCTAGGGAAGTAAGGATAAGAAGGGAATTGCAGAATATACTCTGCTTTGGAAGTCATATGTTGTATACTATAATTTTTTAAAGTTGCAATCCCCTGGTGACTCACCTTGAGACATCTGGATTAGAGTCAGAGCTGCAACTGGAGTCCAATGAATGAATAAAAATTACAAGTACTCTGAAGAAAGATGTCAGCAACGTATTTTTGTTCAGTGTCCTGTTTGTAAAAATCTAACACTAATTCAGTAAATACTACTGTGCATGAAAATAAGTTACTGAACATGTACAAAACAGAAGTTTTGTACAAAACAGGAGGAGTGCTCTGTTGATGGCAGACTAATGAGTTCTCCTCCTCCTCCTCTTTTGTCTATCCTGAATGACGTATTTTCCTTGAAAAGTAATATTCCTGCTTTGTTTGAATTGCTTGTTGTCACTAACTAGATCTATGTGGTGATCTCAGAAGAACCCTAACAAAATTAAGGCCCACAGGGCAAAAATAGAACTGAAGCTGTGCTGCAGATTCTAATCTCTCATCGTGGTCTGCCATTCACAAAGTTATATATTTGCAGTAAGTGAAGAATAGAAGGCAAATAACTTGTTTGTTCTTTCATGTTCTTTGTGACGTGCTGAGTAGCACTGGTGCAGTTTAAACATGGCTTTTGTGAGAACTCTTACTTTGTAGGTCATTAGCTGTTGTGGGAGTCTTCTAAATGAGCTGATGTGCTATTTCTTGTACTTCTGTACAGCTAGAAGATATACAGTGAGGAAGACAGAACTCTGCACATCATGAGAATCTACCCTCTTCTGACTTGCACTGACATTTTTGTCTTTTGTGTCATTATTTACTTTACCCAGAATTTGTTAATGTTGGTCCCAACATATGGAAACAGAGACCAATACTACTCTATAAACACAGTTAGATTCCAGTAGTAAAATTCTGATAAAAACATCTAAATATTACTGCACTTGAAAAATTAATACCTGGTAAGATAAACAGCATGCTTCAAAGCAGCTGTTTATTCACAGAATGCTTGGTTCCATAATTTTCTATAAGGTTATGTTGTTTGGTATTGGCAATCTATCCATGGAAATGGCTGATGGTGTAGGAGGGACAAAAGATTTTGTATGGATGCATTGCAGGATGCTTTGAGATCATAATTTTTGAGGCAATATCATTGAACTAACAGGAACTTATGCACACAGAATTGTGAGAAAACACAGCACCTGTTGCAGTTATGGCAAAGATCTGAAATGTTGGCAGAAGGTAGGGAGTAACACAGCCGAAGAGCATCCATTGAATGCATAGGTAGGAAGGAAGCCTTTCGAGGAGAGATTGTTTCAGTTTTGCTTGGATTTTGAGAACTTTGTTCAAAAATATATTTTGTGAACTATCTTAAGTGACTTAGGAAGTCAATAGTTTGTTTGTAATTTCTTTGACCTAGTGGGAGTTTTAGGAAGCTGGTGGCCTGCAAAAAAATATTCAAGTGGTGAGTTACACTGGAAACACAGATTAGGGTGATATCCCAATATTAAAATTTCATGGAAATTCTCATTGTATGTAGAAGGAAGAACCCAAGTGTAAGAATCTTACAGCATTTATGCATTAGTTCTTCAGAGTCTTCACTAAGTCTAAGAGGCAAAGCAGCTGAGTCTGTTCTGTACTGCTCCTATATGGTTTTTTGAGGCAAATGTGCTTTACTATTCTAGCTCTACTTCTGATGTCCCTTGAGGAGCACCCAGGTCAGACTTTGTGTTTACTTATACAGTCAATGGAAGCAATTAATGTTTGAAAGAAACAAGAGAATGTTTGATACTATTATTGTATACTGTAATGAGATTTTCCATTAACCTCAAATAAAAGCCTCCTTCTTTCCTGGTTCTAGCATCTCTCTTATGGCAATGGTAGCTTACATGTTGATGCAGCCTTCCAGCAGACGCTCTGGAGTGTGGCGCCAATCAGTTCAGGGAGTGAAGTTGCCCAAGGTAAGATTGACTCAATTTTAATTATTGAAAGACTGATAGCAAATGAAATACATAAAAAAATCAAATTATTATGCCAAGTGTGAGAGTGGTTTTCTCATATGTAAACAGTGAATACAATAAATAAATATACAGCTGTTTTGAAAACAGAGGGAAGGTTATACTGAAAGTAATACTGATAGTTTTCTACATATTTTTGCTGAATACTGAACAGTTCATTCAAATCTCATTTTGCTGAAGATATGCTAACATTTGTAATATGTTTTTTGGAATGGCTTTTGGTCCTGGTTTAAAATATTATCGCAAATTATTCTAATGCATGCAGTCATGGTTACAAGTTTCTGAGACTGAGTAAAAAATGGGCAAGAGGCTTGGAAGCAGGATGTGAAACCCTGAGACTAAGATGAGAAATGGTTTTATGGGTAACATATGGTTGGAAAGAAAAACAAGAGGAGGGTAAGAAAGAGAACAGCTTTCAAGAGCTATATATTTTATTTAGGAATTAGGAAGGACATTTAATGTAATTTCTAACATTGAAAGAACAAGGATCCCTGAATTTATGCCATACTGGCTCCACAGAGAAGAACAGCATTTTTCTGAAAAGTCTGTCACAATGTAAAACCTAATGATTTCTACTTTCCTGCAGACTGACTGTTTTGAGTGGGTGTTGTAATAGAATCTAAAGAAGGTTGAAGCTGCAGGTCATTCATTTTGTGTGATTTTTTGGATATTGTTTTTTAAAGAGGCAATGCACTGAAATTTCACATCAATTCTTTTTATCTGGCATATTTTTAAACTCAGTCATGGAATGTTCTTGCAGCTTTGCTAATTCAGATTTTAGGGAGAGCATTGCCAACATCTCTTTTTGTTATATAGTCATTGTGTTTTTTCATATGAGAATAACTCTGGATACACAGATTGTCTAACGTGGTTTGTAGTACAAACCATTATTCAAAAATGCTGCTGCATTGCTTGGCAGTGTCCTAAACTTTATGGAGAAACCCTTTCTGTAAGTAAGAATAAAAGATCTTGTCCTTTTGCTCCTTCCTATTAATTCCATTCTCCTTGTCCTTCCACTGCTGGCAGCACTGGTGTGTCATTCTTGCTAATAATCCCAGCATGGTTTATGTGCTGAGACCCAGATTCGTGCTATGCTACATCTCTGCCTGGTGAACTTCATTACTGAGACCTGCCTGTCTTTTTGAGAAGCAGAAATCCACAATGACATAGTGTCATATTGTGTACTCTTACTTCCAGAAAAAAGGTGAAAATGATGTAATACAGCTTTTGCAGCTGTGCATTTATCTGTATGTGACTGCTCTTTGTTGCTATATTTTTCCATTTTCACTTTCCTCAGATACAGACATTATCTTTGTTAAGCTAAACATGTTTTCTAGAGAAGTTCAGCTGGCTAGTGTCAGAAAGGATTAGAGCAAAGGCTTTATTCTTGAAAAAGCAGCAACTGTTCCTGTAATCAAGGTGGTCTGTGGTGAAGGAAGAGTGAATCTCACACTAAGTGTGTAAGACCTTATCTCTGTTCTCAGTAAAACAGTGGCAAAACCACAGAAAATTACCCCAAAAAGGAAGAAGAAAGAAAAAAAGCATTTTTTGTTAGTATCTGTAAAATACTTTGTCATATTCATAAGTAAACTATTAATGTATAGGAGTAGCTGCACTACAATACCCAATCTTAATAAAAAATTCCCATTAAAAATGCATTAATAAATTAAACTATTCAGTTAAATAAAGTTATTTTGAAGTGCAAATAATGAATAATGAATAATTAGTCTGTAAGATGAACTAGGGTATTGGAGGTAGTCCAAAGAAAATAATTTCTTTTTGTATGCATTTCTCTAAAATTGGCCTATGCAGAAGTCAATTTATTGTTTAACTCAAAACAGAGCTTCAGAGTAAAATCAAGCAATTATGCTAATTCTATCTGATGAAGTAGATGGGGATCACTTTAACAACAAAACCTAAATTATAGAATTATATTGAAACAGGTTCATGTAAAAAACAGCATATGTAACAACAGTTACCTGGGCATACCATGCTGTGTCAAAATCAAGAATTTAAAAAATCAGTGCTAAAATTTGCCACATAAATTCCAATTTTATACTGATCTCAAAGGTTTGAAAAATGTATCCTGTAATATTACCTGATATATTCAGGAAAAAGATTTAATGTAGTTTTAAAATAAATTCGTGAAAGGTCTGCAGTGGGACTGGAGGTTCTTCAAAACCATTTTCCTATACAGATCTCTCTTACTTCACAGCATTACTTATTAGTATAGGTTTTGCTTCAAAATATATGTAATTCCAGGTATAACTTTTTAAAAATCTTGTTGCTATAACACTAAAGCCAAAGATTTATGTTGCAGCATCCCACTCAAATGTAGAATTTATTATTAATTGTTTTTAGCAGGAAGGGAAGGTGAGTTTAGGAAACAAAGAAGTGTTTACATTTAGCTTGTCAGACTGGAAAAATACCATTGAATTGTGCTTAAAACCTACTAAGTTTTAGTATTCTTCAGCTGCTGATTATAATACAATATTTGTAGGATAACGTAAAATTATATTTCTTTTTAATGTCACAGCTGTAATGCAAAAAGACTGATGAAAAAAGATCTTTACTGATTTTAATTATGGCCTTATTTTCAGCTTCTGGCTGCTAAGTCCTAGGACTTCAAATATTGTGATGCTGTGTGTATGGTCTGTGCCTTAGTTTGTGAACACATTCACACACCTGCACACTGTGAAGTCAAGCGTTTAGTTGTGAACCTGCATGTGCAGTGGAGGTATTTGCAATATAGGAGTTTCCCTTTGGAGTCCAAATAAACCATGATTATTGGTTTTGAATTCTCTGAAGTAGAGCTTGGAATGGATATTCCCAGAAGTTTATCTCACAGAGAACTGCCAAATACTCCAAAAAGTACTTTAAAAGCAATGAACTAACTAAATCAATCTTTGTTTTTGTATGTAAACTGGAGTTCTTATCTTAAATAAAATAAAAAGAAAAGTGGTTAGGTAAGATGGGAGAATTTCCCAATTCTGTTGTAATCTGGGAGAGGAGTACTTAGTTCCTTGTTTTGGTTGGCTCAATCTTTTTCTGAGTTGTGGTAACTATGTAGGATCCCCTGCTTGTGGCTTCTCTTTATCCTGATCAATCCTTCCCTAGTTGCTGATTTGGAGCTTTTCTCACTTGGCTATATTCAACTGCCTCCCAAATCTATGAGATCTTCCCCTTCTTCAGACTCTTTTTTTCAAAGTAATATAAAATGTCAAACAGAAAAAAACCTGAAATCAACCTGATAGTGTTTGTTACAGTTTGAGCTATAATTTTGCATGTTGCTGTGTTCAGAGAAATGAACTTGATTTTCTCCCTTTATTCAAGGATACCTGATAGGAGGGGATGTTCTGAGGTTATTGCATGGTCACATGGATGAATGTTTGACAGTCCCTTCGGGTGAACATGGAGAAGAACAAAGAAGGTAGGTTTCCATCTTGTAACAAAATAATAGTAATGAATGGTGCTGAATTAAGTGTCAAGTCGTAGTACAGGTGTTTAAAAGGTGTTGTAATGAGATTCATTTCTCGTGGGAATGAATATTTTTGGGATAAACTTTGGATATGAGCCTTTTGTATTTTCTTTTCCATATTCTGATTCCATAAATATGATGTCACTTACAAGACATAAAAGGGGTAGTGATCTTCTTTTTAATATAACATATTGTAATTTTTCCTGATTAAAAGCATTGTGAATTAAATATGTTGGGGTTTTCATCACTGTTTTTTCAGTAATTACAAAAAATTCCTCAGGACAGAGTGTATAAGAATACTGCCAAATCCTTCAAGGCAACTAATTTGGGATTAATCGCAGGTCTGTCTCTCATGTAAGTTTAGAATTTAATTTATGGTTATTTTCTTGACTTAAGGAAGACTGACACAGTGAGTGGTACCTCTCAGTGGAGTGATTGCAGTAGTCCTCTCTATTTGCTCTAACATATGCCCTAAACTTCTTTTCAGTAGGGCAGTGTCATATAATTTATTTCTACCTTCAGGCTAAATATTGCTAAATGTTACGAAATGGTAATTTTGAATAATTTGTTTCATGCAATGTATTGGTTAGCTTCATTTTCATGACAAAGGAAGTGCTACTCATTAACTCACTCATCAAAGTGAGTTTTCTTGGTTTGCAAATAGAAATGAGTTTTTTATTTATTATCATTTTTAAAGATAAGGACAAGCCTCCAGAAGCTCTCATAGCAAATTTCTATGAATTTTTATATGTTAATGAGAAAAACCTCAGAGTTTTCTTATGCAGCTGGTGACCAACACTTCATGGATATTTCTCATTTCAGACAAGGGAATAGTTTTTGAATGCAGAAGATAGTTCATAATACTGATACTTAAAATGTGATCAGTTCAGGTTTTAATTTTAGTTACCATGTGAGAGTCATTACAGCTCAATCACAGCTATTATTATCCTCAGCCTGAAAGTGAGAAAAAATTAAGGTGATAAATAAATAGGATCCTATAGTGTTTGCTCTTACTTCAGTCTAAATCCTGCAAAATTTCTTTAAAAAATGTAGTTGCAGTGTAACTTCAGATTTATGGGGTGATCAAACACTTCAGTAATGAACTTCAGTGCTTCAGAACACACTAAAAATCTGTCTCTTTTCAACAAGTCTAGCATTATATATAAAGTACAATCACGAAGTTTAAAGTTACAATTAAGAAAAATACTGATTTTCTCTTCTTGTGATTTCATATGATGAATCTTTCTGTCCTATAACATAGGAAGAATATACAATAATTTCACGATTACAAGCCGCACCATTTTGACTARAATGTTGGTYCGAACCCGAAATGCGRCTTATAATCAGGTGCAGCTTATATATGGACAAAGAACGAGAAGTTGCTGTTTTAGTTTGGAGGACAGGTGTCTGCTGAGAAAGGCAGGAGCTTCTCTTTGAAATAGAAAATGTAAACCCCCTCCCTCCAAATTATTATAATTTTGAAATCAAGGGGCT
>PYHW01009739.1:1657046-1676176 GCA_013186435.1 Turdus rufiventris | reverse complement strand
CACAGTGGGACTCAATGGGCCATTAGCAGAAAATGACTCTCTGCAGGAAGGATGGGTTGTGAAAAGATAAAGAACAATGGCCCATCAGCAGAATATCTGCCGTGGAGATAAGGATCACTACCCCCACCCTCAACAGATGGTGATAGAACAGATATCTTTTATCACACTCTGTATTGTAACGTGGGGCTTATATTCAGATGTGGCTTATATATGGACAAAGAATGAAAAGTTCCCAACACCTGGAAGTGCGGCTTATAATCGTGAAATTACTATAGTTAATTTCTTAATCAACAGACTAGTGCCTATAAACAAACTGGAAAATTGTATTTCTTTCTCTGGTGTCTGCAGTGTTCTATATTTCTTTTTGGCTTTCCTGTATCTGTCTAAAACCTCAAAAGAAGCAGAGCTAGTAGCCAGCAAATAGGATGTCCTTGTCTTTATTTTTCCTCATAGCAATACTGAAAATTGCTTCTAAGTGCTTCATAAAAACAGATTTGATCTTCCGAAATGTATTGTTGTTCAGGAACTTTCTTTGATAAACAAGCAAAATAAAAATAAGTTTGATGTTTTCCACTGTCTCATTTCTGAAGTTTTTCTATTTTTCTGAACTATTTATAAGTTTTTTTTATTAATAAACCTAGAATATAATCTATGATTACTTTTAATTATAAGGAATTAGTTACAATCACTCTGTGACCCACATTTTCTTCTCTTGAATTATTAGTAAGTTTAGTTATTGCTTAAAACATCTAAACTTCAAAGCATCTAAACTTCTATCTCTAATTAATGTTCTTTCCAGTTGCCTATTCAAAATAATTTGTGACTCCTTTCAGTTTTCAGTATGTATGCATACATAATTTTGATGGTTGTTATTCAACGTCTGGCAGAATTATGTTTAAACATATGGGTGATATTGACAGGTAGGAAATTTTAAGACAAATTATTTTGTCTTTCGTTTCAGTTTCAGTTCTGTAACTTTTGTGCATGAGGCGTACTAAGGTATGATATATTTGAAGTACACTAATTCCAGATTATCCTGTCATTGCCTCCTGAAGAGTCTGGTGATAGATTGTTGTGATTTTGTTTGGTTTGCTTTGCTCCAGCATACACCTGAAGAGCAGGTCTGCATAATGACTGCATAAAGGAGCACTGAGAAGTGCCATCCCTGTTATGACTGAATAATTCCTCTATCTAATTTTTATTTTTCTGCAGAGGCTTCCTATTTATGCCTTTTCAAATAAACAAAAAATCAGACAATCCTAAAATAGCGGTTTTATTCTATAATGTCACCTGGTATCTATTTCAGGGAATAAATAAATAGTTTAGATGTGAAGTATCCTCCTAGGCAGCTTCCAAAAATAACTGTAGTTTAGTTTTACTGTATTCTTAGAACATTGATGCAATTGCATAAATTTTGAGTATAAATGTGTTTCAAAGAGTACCAGCAGTTCAAAATAAAGCACACATTTTCAAGCTCTTTACACTCTTGTACATATGAGAGTTTATACTCTGACTTAGCACCGTGGAGACCTGTGAAGCAGTGACAGTGCAGATACTGTATTCATGATTACAGTACCTAACAAAGCTTCCTCTGAGTCTAGGTCGTCTAAATCTACACTGGAAGAGACCTAGTAAGTGGCAGAAGGAGTCATATAAAAAACGTGTAAAATTATTTTCTGCATCTCTTTTCTGAGTCTGTGCTATGTTTCTTTGCTTAATTGTTGAGCTTGTGTGTCCCTCCATGCAGCCCTTGGATTGTAGTACTGTGATGTTAGAAGGTAGGATGGAATCACTGTGTTGTGGAAGAGGGACTTTGCTGTTGAGTCAGAAACTTAACTTTTCCTTGGGATGCACTTTGAAGCAGATCCTCTGTGAAGTTGCTAGATTAAATTTACTTTGTAATCAAAAAACATTCTAATTGGAAGCAGTACAAATGGAGAAGTTTGTGGTAGTATTGTGGTTTACTTGATATTGCAGGAGAGGAATATAGTGGTATTATTTTTAAAATGCCACAGGCAGGGTGAAAGACACCTTGGAGTCTTCACTCACTGACCCACCTGATCAACAAAAAAAAGGAACAGACAAAAGATCAAGTACATGCAATTTCCCTGAATTAAATATAATTTACTGCATATTCCAGTTAGGTATGCCTCGGTTTTAAGGCATCTGGTTTGAGCCTTATGCATAGAATCCTTAAACTGTGTTTTTATTCCTCAAAATGCCTTAGATATCTCTAGCAAGCTAGACCTAAATTTACAGAATAGCGTGATTTGACTTTAGGTCAAATTTCAGGAGCATTTCCAGGTAGAATGAAAAAATAGATAGAACTGTATAGACAGAGAAGAGAAGGGCTAGTATCATTTTGGTGCTCTTATGGTGGTAACTTTGATTTCTATCTGCCTTCAAAGCCAGAGCAAACCCTGCTGCAGCACATTAGCTGTGAATCCATGTTTGTCTTGGCTCCTTTTCCTTCAGTTTGTCTGCATGGTTAGTGATGCAGATCCCATCACAGGAGCTGATATAAGCAGTTTGTCAGTAGGAATGAGGCAAACCCACCATGATTTCCTTGATTTATGTTTTAAACTTAAATAAAAGATTGCATAATCTTCTTTTCTACCTTTCCCCTCCAGGTTCATACAGGAGAAATTTATTAATAATTTTTAACGCTACTTTTGGGGTTTTTTGTTTGGAAGGTTATATATGATTATCCAGCAGAAGATTTAAATCACTTTTTGTATTTGTATTGAAATTTTTCCTTTGACATATTTTCCAGCTGAAATTTTGACTCTTTTTTTTTTTTTTTTAACCTGCTATTTGGTAATTATAGTATTGAGTTTTCACTTTTGAATTTATAATATCAAAAGAATTAATGCATTTATTCTAATTTTGATGAGAGTTGGTATTTAGAGCATGTATACATTAAAGTGCTTCTATGAAGTTGCTTTCCATTGGTTCACTCTCAAAAAAAAATTGAAAATGTTCATTCTAAGTTTTTTTACAATTGAATCAGTCAGCAGTTCTCATCCCTCCCCTTTCGTTTTTGCAGTTCAATTAAATGGAGTTGTTTTACTTTTTTGACATGTTATATTATGTGTGTTATTTTTAGTTTCCTCTAGAAATGTCAGCTGGTTATTCATAGAGGCATGACTGTAGAGTTCTGGATTGCTTTCTAGTGTTGGGGGGATGTCTTGTGGTTGGGTTGTTTTGGGGTTTTTTTTATGTTTGCTTGTTTCTTTTGGTGGTTGATTGGTTTTCTGTGGTTTGGTTTTTTTTATAGAAGTCCCCCAAAAAGCTAATGGCAGCAGTAGAAGTATGTAATCAAAATTACGTGGTGAGCTTTAATTTTTGATTGGGTTGTGGGGCTTACTCTTGATTATACCACAATCTTTCATATTCCTTTAGAATTTAAATACTTCACAGAAGTAGGACTCTGATAGTCATAATTCTCAGTCTAGAAAGGAACCATGAGTGTTCCCATTGCAACTAATTTACATTTTGATTTACAATATGTATTTAAAAGTGATGCATGCAGTGCAATCTCGACCCTTTAGAAATATTTCCTCATGGAAAGCAATTGCCTGTGGTAGAGAGAAAAGTGCTCTGGGCTTTTCAAATTATCGTTTGGGCTGGAGCACACTCCAATTTCTCAAAACATCCTTTCAGAATAGGCCTTCATGAGGGAATGGATAAATGTAGCCTAATTTCAGAAGCAGTTTTACCATTCCTGCCTTTGAGACTTTCTTTGGGTGAAACATATTTGTAATTACACTGAACACTTAGTGTTAGTCTCAGGGATGGACAGGCTTTTAAAGTGATGGTTAAAATCAGTATTACTTAGTCAATTCCATCTCCTTTTTTATTTTCAATCCCATTCTCTGGCACCTTTTCTCAGGGAATTACAAAGTAATGAGGTTTGTTGTACATTAGAACATTTGGGATCTGGCGTGTGTGGAACATGATCTATGACTGAAATGTGAACTCACAAAGTTTTCAATCAGCATAAGTCAATAACCTTTCCCCTGTACCCCAAATAACCCTTGAGCCTTGAATAATGATTTTTGTGCTTTTAAACATACATAGAGCTGTTTAGTGACTGATTTTTCAAACTAAAACAGCCTTATCTGTCATTGAGAGGACTGGAAAAATTTCTTTCACTTGAGCTTTGACATCTTATTTGGATTTAGTAATTTGTGTGTGATCCAAGTACACTACTGTTCTTTATGTGACCCCGATTCATTGCGCTCAACTGAGATTTGTTCCATTATTATCTTGCTGTGGAAGTTAGGATTTGCAGGTTCTTCAACCAAGACTGCTTCAGCAGTATCGAAACACTGTAATTTAATGTAATTTATTTTAACTTCATTTAATTCCCATTTGTAGTCACTGAGTTTCAGGGAAATGATTTCCCTGTGTCTCTTCTGAACAATACTTTAATAAGAATATAAATTTAATAACGGTTCTCCAGGGGGGGTTGACACGTGGTTGTCTATTTTAAACCTATGTAATTAATTCATTATTGTAATTCAACGTGATGGAGTCAGCTACGGAACTTTACTTTTGATGTTTACTGTCTCTTTGCCTCTGCATCCCCTCTTGGAAAGCCGGAGGGCGCTGACATGAGTCGGGGAGAGCAGGACCTGTTCTCGCGGGGCCGTGGCGCTGTCCGTGGTGCTGCACACACAACACGGACTCAGGGAGACAAAATGCCGTGCCCAGTCCCAGCTCTTGTTCGGATTAAGGCGAATTAAATAGATTAATTTAGTCATGAAGAGAATTATGTTTTAAATTTAATGTACAGTCATTAGTCAGACCAAAAAAATGACTTAATAACACTAACTAGCTAATTAGATGAAGGTTTATAATAAATATTAACTGAAAAGTCTGAAAGGTTCTGAATTACTTATTGGTATTTTATTTTGAAATAAAGGTGGTTAATATCCTTAATCTACAAATGTGGAATATATGGAGAAAACACTTTAGAAAAAACCAGATAAATCGTCACAAGTTAATATGATAGGTACGGCTCTGAAGATACAAGGCATCCCAAGCTTTGAGGAAGACTAACACTTATAGCTTCTTGTCCTCTCTTTTTCCTGCTGTTATTTGTATTTTCCTTATACACTTGAATTAACTACAATTTAATAATTAGGTTTTGTAGTCTGGAGATTTTCTCTACCGTTTGGCAAATAATGTGCCTCTTCTTTGCACCTTGCAACTCTTTTTTTCCCACACTGTCAATGTAAATCTGTAGTAAATCTTAGAGAATGCTTGTGTGTTACTTCCTGTCATTAAAAGCAATGTTTCATTTGACCTAGCAGTACCAGAATCTGATATGAGTTACTAGTGTCAGCTTCCAGAAGGATTCAAATGTTATGGATCATCCTTTCTTTTTAGCACTGAACTGTCATCAGAAGTATATAAAAAGAAATGAGGTGCATCCCATCAAATAGTGATATATAAAACAAGTATTAGGGAAGTTGGGTTGAGCAATCTCAGAGCAGTTTAATACATTTATTTTTATGAAAAGAGCTAAAAATGAACTTCCAATTCCTTAGCATAAAAACTTTTGAGATGATCTGGGTTATGAACTTATTCATGTTCACTGGGATGATGTTAAGCATGCATGCTCTTATGGTAAAGGCAAAGTTACTTCCCTTCAATGAAGAAATCTTTTATTAAAAATATTCTTCTACTCTTCTTTATCATCTTTTCTGTAACAAAGACAGTATCTTATTTAAAAACACAGGAGCTTGCACCCTATTCTAATGCTTTGTGCTAATTTATTTTTTTTTCGTAGACTGTGTCTTCTTTCCTGTTTCAAAATCTCGCTGCTTCATCCTTTATGCCAGTTTTCAGGTTTCTCATTTTGCTTCCCTTTAGGGATCCTTGATCCCCAGCCCTCCAGTCACCAGCTCTCTTTCAGTCTTCCTCCAGACTGCTGCAACTTATTCTTTTGCTGAGGCTCAGCTTCTGCCTCTTTGATGTTTGTCTTTAAAGTTTTATTACTGTCTTTTAGCCTTTACTCCCTCTATTGCTGCCATACCTGGTCATTCATATGGAGCTAACAGACAACCCTAAAATCCTTTTTATTTTCTCTAGTAAACAAGTCATATGGTTTTATTTAGGATTTCTTCTATCCCTTTCCCATTTTCTCATTTTACATGACCATTCTAAGACTGATAGCACCCCTTTGAAGGAACAGAGAAAGAAAATAATGGCTAGACAGTCATGTAAAAAAGTAAACTACTTCATCCATGAGAAGCCATTCTTTTGAGTTTAAGATGGGAGGTTTTTTAGATCTTTAATGTTAAACTGGCCCAACAGCTATGTGTAATCCAGATCTAGCTTCAAAAGAATAATCAAACTGAGGAACTGATAACAGCTTTGGGGTTTCCATTTTGAGAACGAGCTTCGTACTTGAAAAATAGAAAGATACCAACTTAAGAATGAAACATTATTATGAGTTTAAATCTTTGCTTCCACCTGATTTTTCTTATAATCAATGACTTGAAAACTGCTGAATAAAATTTAATTTTATATTATGCAATATGCAAGTGCAAGGATTCCAAATGCATTTTTGTCAGTGAGTTTTGTACTGAAATAAGCCAGGATGTAATGAGAATATTTCAACTTTGAAAAAAATCATCAACCCTCACTCAAGCTGCCCAAACAAACAACCCACACCCTCCCAATCCGAACCAACCAACCAGGGTGACATCTGATCTGTTATTCTTGCGATATTGTTGTGTAAATCCAGTCTCGGTCTGTTAGCTGCAGAATAAGAATTTGAGCAAACACCTGAAGCACAGAGAGAATATCTGAACAGAGAAATAGCTGAGTTCAAGGTTGTTTAGCAATTGCATTTTGCTGTACTAATAAAGGTAAATTTCAATAAAAAATAAGATTGCCTTTGAATTTCATTTCCTTTAGTGAAGGAAATGAGAAACTTTCTAATACCTGCCAGCTGCTCCTAACATCACAAACCATTGCAGCAAATGTCTGAGATAAAACTTGGAGAAAACAGTGTATATAAGGTCAAGGGGTGAATATTGTACATATTTATATCCACCTGTAACTTCTTGCTACATGAACCTGTGCTGGACTTTCTATTTATACCTGGGTCATGAATGTTCAGTGTTTCTGAGTCTGTAGTTGTAATTATTTATTTTGTGTTTGGACTAATTTTTTTTTTCTTTTATGATTCATCTTCATTCTTTGCAATGTTTTTGGAGTGTTTATTTTCATAATACCTTTTACTGCATTCCAAGGTGAATTTTAACACATCTATAGTTTCACGTATGCTTAACAGTACTGAGAAATATTTTATTTCTTTTGGTTTTGAACTATTTTTTTCAATGCTGGGTTTTCCTCTGTGCTAACCATTCAGTCCTGTATTATATCCACAGGAGGACTTTGAAAGGTAAAGCCTAGAAGGAAGTATGTACTTGATTCCAAAACTGTAGTTGTAAAAAAATTTGTTTTAGAAAAGAGTGAGGAATACCTCAAAAATTTGTTTTAGAAAAGAGTGGGGAATACCTACAATTTCATTATTAATATTCCGTAAAGTTATGCTGCTGGCTATTTTTGGTGGTGCCTGAGATTGACTGAAGTTCACAACATTTACTCAATCCATCAGCTCTTCCAGGATCTATACAACCAGGCCACTGTTTGGTAGTCCCTCCTGACATGCTTGATCTGATAAGCAAAGTGACAGCACTCCTTTGCATAAGGAGTGACTATTTGTTGTGTATGTATATATATATATATGTGACTATGTGATGTAGTTTCCCAAAGGAAAGGCCTAGGCTTTTAAATTCTGTCCATGTCATAGGGCAAAAATACAGGCACAGGCAAGACACAATCCAAAGAATTGGTCCCTAAATTTAGAATGCCAGTGCTGACTTTGCTTAGTGTTCACTTTGAAGCAAAACAGGGTTGTCTGCTCAAGGCTTTTGGTGACCATAGGTCTTAACCATTTTGTGCATCCAGTATAGATCACTTATCCCTGTGTAGAATAATGGAGGAAAAAGCTCTTTTTTAGGCTTAATTGACATTTTTCTAGAGATATTTAAATTTCTTGTTATATGCAGGAATTAGAGGTCATTGCATATTAAAATTTGTAAATAGGAAGCTGTTAGCATCTGAGATGAGTGAAGACTGTGTCAGTGTGGTTGTAATATCTTAGGTGTTATGGTGCTAAAATAAAGTGCTAAATAAGTACATCTTCAAAATTCAGTGTAATAAGTTGTAGTTATTTTTAACAAGCTCTGAGAAAACAGTACCTTTCCTGGGAGATACATGCAGTGATCACAAATCTTAATCATTATTTGCTACTTGGCTTTTGTTAGAATTTAGAAATGTAATTATCAGGTTATTGATACTGTTTTTTCCCCTAGAATCTTTATCCTTAAAACACCAAGAAAAATGTCTAAGCAAATGCTGTATAAACCTTGTTTGTAAGAATGTCACAATTAGAGATGCTAAGGACAATTATAACAGAATTTAAATAACCAAGTCTGAAGGTTTAATTGACAAGACTGGGTTTTGAATCTAATAACCTTTGAATCCGACAAATGCAATAATTGTTTTGAAAATCTTAAAATGAGATATGTGGTTAAATGAACAAACACATATGATGAGGAATTCTGCTGAACATTTAGTCTGTGCCATTGCTTGGTTTTCAGAACTGTCCATTATGAAGGTGGTGCTGTGTCCATTCATGCTCGTTCCCTTTGGCGACTAGAGACTCTAAGAGTTGCGTAAGTAAAATCTATCTCAGAAAAAGAAGGACATTTGGCAGGACACTTTTCGTATAGCAAGAGCAATCATATAAAATGAAAATAATTATAAATCTGGATGGGTAAAACTAAAATAATATTTAAAAAATGTTTTATATTACTTCCTTTAAGTATGAAACAAGTTCCTATAGAGAGTGTGTGTTTTGATTATTTTTTAAAGCTGTTATAACTGTCAGTGAATTCACAATTTACATTTTTAGCACATAAATGGCAAAAATAGAACCTGTTTCCTTAAAGTAAAAATCACATGTGGCACTCCTCCCTCAGCTTGTTTAAGCCATTTAGAAGACTTTAAAAGAAAAAATTTAAAAGAAAAAATTAAATCATGCATTATTGGAAGTATTGGAGTAATAGTAAGGAATTGTGCCTTGTTTGTTAAAATAATTGCAGTGTAAAACTGCATTTAAATCATATTACGATATGTACTTGTGATAAAGTTTCTAGTGAGGAATAAATGATTGCTTTTTAGAGATTAAATCAGAACAGCTTATGAAAAGGTTACACTCCAGTGATGCTGTTTTCTCTGTGTGGATTTTATTAATAGGATGACATTAAATGTCAGTGGTAGGGCAATGAGATTTTTCCTGTGCTCTAAAATGGACCTTGAGACAGTGGCAACAACAATGAAACTGTGGAAAGATCTCTGGCTTTTTGTTTTTCCCATGACATTTACTTCCCTAATAAGCAGTACTGCAGCAACACGGGGATCCAAGAAATGACGTTTCTGTTATGACCATCACATTGATCACTTTGACAGGCATTGTATGCAAACTTTTGAAGGGTAAACATTTGAACATATATGACTGAAGGAAATAAGAAATAGTAAGAACTGTCAAAGCAATTCTTACAAAGGGAGTGGTAATCTTTCTTTTTTAAAAAAAAGATTTTCTTACCAGGAAAAAAAGAACCAAATAAAACCCTAAGAATAGCACTCTCTCCTATACTTCCCTCACCAATCTATTTTCCTGTATGGTATTCTAATTGCTATATACTTTCAGTGCCGAATTGCTGTCCATTAATATTCATGCAAATGGTTCAATTTGTAGCTTTGTGTATGCATGCTTGAAGTTCTCAATCAGTTGTAGTCCTTCCCAGAATGACTGGATTTATAATGCTATGTGAATTTTCCATGTTTCTAAAGGAACTTTTTTTTTTTCCTCAACTCTGTTCATTAGTGGAGAACTCTCAAAAAAATTGCCTGGGCAGTCTACATGGACAGATGCCCTTGAGATACCCTGCCATGGGACACTAAATACTATTACTCAGCACTGCTTTCTTTCCCAAAAGGCAGAGTTCATGCTCTCACATTGCAAAAAATATTTTTAGTAGTTAGAAATGGCTTCATAAGATACTTCCTGCTCTAAAGGCTTTTTTTTGTAAGCGCACATGAATTGTTATTTTTCCTGTCCTGCAGGCATGAACTAGAAGCATGGCTCAATTACACTACCTTTTTTTTTTTTTCTATGGTCTGTACCTACTGGCACCAAAAGAAAATTGAATGAGACAAGAGAAAAGGCAGCCCCTCAGCATGACCTGTAATATAAAAGGTGCAGAACAGATGTATTTTACCAGACACGGCAACACAATAGCTGAGATTCGTGACCTGACATTTTACTGACTAGAGAAAGAGAAGTTATGATAGAACACTGGACTCAGTTGTCCTTTTGTGGAGTATATGGACTTTGCAGTGCAGAAGGCATAAAAAGATAAATGTGTTTCTAAGATATAAAGCTTCCATATTTCCTTCTACCCCAAAGCTCCCTCAACTTAATTAGAAGAGATTCTAGTTTTCAAAATAAAATAGTTGATGACAAAAACCTTTTTTCTTTAAAACCAATAACTGAAAAGGTTTAGAAGTTTAGTCACTGAAATGTAATAAATCCTGTTGCAAAACAGCAGCATTTAAAAGACTGCACTTTAGAAATGTTTGCCACGTTGTTTTGCACACTTTGCGTCCAGTATGGCCAACTCTAAAGAAGACACCTTTAACCAAGTGGGTATTGGTGTTAAATAGAGAAGTGCTTTAACCTGGTACATCTGTGTGTCAGGGAAAATGAAAATTATTTAACTTAAACCTGTGTAAGTACTAACTTAATAGATTTTCAGACTTCCGTGTGGATACATACAAAAACATATACATAATATGTTTACAGAATAAATACATTATTTCCTCTCCAAAATGCAGTATTCACATACATCTGAAGTGCAAACTTTTCAAGATATTTTGAAGAAAGTTCTATGAAGACTAGGAAAATGTGAGAGTTTTCTAATCTAAAAAGCCTTTGTGAAGTACATACTCCTTAGCAACCCCTACACAAGTTTATCTTCAGGAATTAAACAGGAAGAAGGTCAGGGCTGAATATTCAGTTTAGAGCAAGAAGTTGGGAACCTATGACCTGTATTTTAAGTTGAGTAATTCTTGGGGAGCTTAGATAAGCTTTGACTTTCTTCCTTCCATAGAATATGAAGAATCTGGGCCATGGTTTGATTAATAAATTTTCATGTTTATTTTAGAAAGTTTTCTATTTTAAATTTTTTTTCTTTAGCCATTTTATTTTTGCTCAACATTTAAAATGTGCTTAAAATCTCTTGATTGCTAAAAGATCTCTGGGAGAGTGGAGAATGGCAGCTGCTGGTAGATGAAATGCTGGAGAGGGAACTGGCAGATCTAAACTCTTTGTGTACAGAATGAGCCTCCTTTTCCGTAGGCGGTCTGTACCTTCTCTCAAGAGGAATTCAGTCTGAACAAAGGCAGCTTGTGCAAAGGAAGACCTTAAGATTATTTAATAGAATAGTTTTGTAGGGTATAACCATGAAGTAGCCACTTTCTTACTGATACTCCGAGATGCGAATTTTACATTTTGTAGCAACTAGTTGGCAATATATCTTACTTTAAAATATTTTTGCCAGTAGTTAAATTTTTTTTTTTTTTAATTGTTTTTTTATGGACTCTCTTAGGTGGAGTGGCAGCCACATTAGATGGGGACAGCCTTTCAGACTAAGACATATAACAACAGGAAAATATTTAAGTCTTCTGGATGACAAGAGTCTTCTTCTTACAGACAAAGAGAAGGCAGATGTAAAATCTACAGCATTCTGTTTTCGGTCTTCCAAGGTATGGAATCAGTGCAGCATTAATATGACTAGTAATAATTACAATCTCTTCAGAAAGCAAGATTTAGATACTTTCTGTTTGTTGTGATTGCACTAATTATTGGAGCCTTCTACTTTTCAGTGGTTAAAAAAATCCAAAATGCAGTATAATCAATAACTAGAAAGCTTATTTCATCATACTTTATGTATTGCTGCCTGGCTGTCTGTTTGTGGGTTTCTTTTCTTTTTTTTTTTTTTTTTCTCGTCAATTTTTTGCTTTTTTGTTGCTTCATTGATTGGGTTGGGGCTTTTTTGTACTGCTTGCCCACCTTTGAGCAGTATAATAATTTCTAATTTGTTTTTCTGATTAACTTCTCTGCTGCTTCGTTGCTTATATCAGTTGTCTAACATAGGAAAAATTATTAATATTGTGAGTTACTGAAATTAAATTGGAAATTCAGGATTTGTCTCAGCAGATATTTCATTGTATGCTAATGTGAAATTACTAGAATCTGAATTTTCATTTTGACAGCTTCAATAAGCATTTCGAGTTTAAACCAGTACTTTTCTAGTAGGTAAAGAGTTAAGACTAATGCTATGATAAAATCTTAAATATCCTTCATTTCTCATGCTTTTCACCTGTAGCATTTTGTCAGAAAATTTTCCAACAATAACTTTGTTGTTGTAAAAAGCTGTCTTCTAAAATACAAAGAAGTAGTATACAGAATTACTCAATAATCTCTCTGTACCATTTAAATGATCTATATATATAAATTATTTGCCCCCTTGGGAAGATAAGATACTCAAAAGCAGGTATAAGGACTTTACACATTGATAACAAACACTGTAGTTCAGGTGTTGGTTTTGAGGCCCAGACAATGTATCTTATTTGAAACCAATTAGAAAAGTCATAGAAGTGCTTAAATATTTTAGGGCAATGCAGTGCAACCATATTGGGAATTTCTCGTTGCAGCTTCTACAGATTTCAACACTTGAAAGCAAGAGGGATAGAGTAATTCACTCCCTGATTTTTCAAGATGAGTTGTCAGCAGGGATTGCTCCAAAAAGAGTGGAACAATATACTCTACTGTTATATACTCTCTGTGCTCCACTGTTATGTTTAGTCCAAAAAAATACTTGAAGGCAAGAATTTTTAACAGTAAAGGATATCTCTTGTTGATAAGGATAAGGTAGTTTATCTCTATTTTCTATGTAGCATATGCAGATGTATTTTGAAGACAAGGTGATACTGTGTATGAATTTTCTTCTTTTTATTTTTTTCCAGTCTGAATTTGGAAGTCTCATTTGAAATTATTTTGAGGTTTTATATTTTGAAATGGTTTTTTTTCTGCCATACTCAAAATTAAAGTTTAACATTTACTGGGTTTTTAGTGGCCAAACCGATCCTATGCTGAGCAGAGCAGATGCAAAAGGCTTTGGGGCAGGTAGAAACTTGTTATGGTGTTCAGTCGAAATAATGAGAGAATTTTAAGAGGGGTATATCAGCTAATCAGCACATGAAAAAGATAATATTAATGCTGTTTAAATAATGCATTTTCAAAGAAATTGGATGTCTTGAAGATCACCTTTGATGTAAATGTTGTGAATATCAACATTAATTTTAATGACTTACTTACTTGGAGGGAATTATAGAGATACCACAGAGGAGTATATATTTTGGTGAGGGTGGATTGGGTCTGGATGCAATCCTGTGTCATGAGCTCTAGAATGACCCTGCTTCAGCAGGGAATGAACCAGATGACTCAGTGTAGTAATTTCTAACCTGACCCATTCTGTGATTCAGTCTCCTGCTTTGGACTTGTTATAGGAGTGTCATGTTTCACTTTATTAGGCTACCGGCATGAAAAATTTTTAGGTGCCTTCTCTCTCTGGGAAAGAGCATTACAAAAGCCATTTCATATTATAGGAGTGCTAGAAAGGCTTCAGTAAATAAGGTTTAGGGTCTGTTTTCCTCTGACTACGTTTGAAGAAACCATCCAAACTTTTGCTTACACTGTTGTATGTACTTAGCACCCAAAAAATTATTCATGGATAAGAGGGATCCCCTAACTTCTTTATTGAGTACAGAATATTAAAACTTGTGGGTGTTTCAAGTAGCTAGGTCTTTCTTATTGAAATTTTATCCCTTTTTTTTTGCCACAGTCATAATTCTTCCTTGCAGTAGCTGGAAAGAAGTGGGAAGAATTGTGAAGCTGCCACTTGTTGTACAATAGTAAGTTAGCTTTAAATTAGGTAAAAACAAACAAGGGAGAGAAGAGTGTTAAAGGATCAGTTCCTTCAAGCATGTGAGTAATAACTTCAATTTCTATAAGAAAAACGGCTTTCATGTTTGCAGAGATAGTGCTGAAAATGTATCACCTGCAAACCTGAAGATTATAGAGGCTTAACATTTATTTTTTAAACCTTATTATTTGCAAGGGCTCATAATCTTTAACATGTTAGCTTGCCAGTACTTCATTTAAAAATAGCCCAAAAGAAAGCTAAAGGGTTTTTGTTTGTTTGTTTTGTTTTTCTTTGTGAAAGCTTGAAAATATCACGGTGTTGCCAAACAGCACTCAGAAGATAAGGGTTTTCTGAGGAGCTAACAGTCACTTCATTTTTTTTCTGGTAATCAGCCTTTGTTCTCTAGCAATCATTTACTTCTCTAATAATTATCATTAAATGGAAAATATGTTAGCCTTTCAAGAATCTGAAATTCAGGAATTTTTTATTTATTTATTAATTTTCTCTAGTAGTTCTGCTTCATTCAGCATAGGTTGTCCGCAGATATCTACAATTTATTTCCCAAACGTATGGCTCTTTTAGTAGACTTGTGTTTGTACAGATCAAGTTTTGTGGGTTTTTTTCTCTTCAATTTGCTCAATATTGATTCTTTTTGATAAAGAACATGGTTTTAATATCATTATTCCACTGAAATAAGGTCTTTTTACCAATTTAAAAATGTTTGTACATTCTGCACCAAGTCTGCTTTTCCTGTCTGTAGTCTTTTCCAGAGGAAAGAAAGACATACATTTTAATAAAATGTTATGCTTTTATTTTTATGTCTTCAGCTTTTTCTTTCTTCTTTTTTCCTTCTAAAATTTTGTGTAAATTATATTAATGTCACTTAAAAAGCAGCCATAAATTAGCTTATTGCTAATGTTGGTGAGGTCTTAAAATATCAGTCCTGAAAGTATCCCACAGAGAGCATAGGTAGGTCAGAGGACAAGAGGTAAACTTGAAAAGACAAGCCTTAATCATGGCACTCCGTTTTGGATTGTTATAAGGAGTTAAACAGAAACATTAGACTGAAATGATGGTTAAAGTGAGTCTTTATAGAATAATTTTTCAACATTAGAATGAAACAATTTTTAAAAGATTTTGTTCATTTAGCCTACAACAAAAGTGGGAAGATTGGCTTGTGTTCTGGTATGCGTGGAATAACCACTGTTTACAAAGAGAACAGCGTTCTGGAGAAAATCTGGCCTATTGTTCAATAAGCCTGCTTATTTCTGATGCATTCTTGTTTTGCAGTACTGAGATGGTTTACAGACTGTTGCAAAACCCACTTTTTGCTGTTTGATTCATCGTAATAAATGAAAATTTTAAATCCTTGTTTAGAGAAGGTTGATCATATGAGAATGGGTCTAGACTGAAGGTTTTCTTTGTAAAAATGCTGTGGAAGAATTAGCAGGTGTTTCAGTAATGACAGGTTACATATGTGGCAATAGTGTGGCTGGAAACTTGCACATTACTTGCACACATAATGTCTGTGCCAATGCACCATTATTAATTAGTGACATGGTGATTTCTGATACTTGTCAGATCCTCATTTTCACTGATGAACTATTGTACTGTAGATAATGAGATTGATTCATTATAGGTACTTTCTCAACTACCTGCTGTTTATTGATATGCACCGAGCCCTCCATTCAAATCTTCCCTTTATAAAACAACTTGTGATTCCCGTTCACTGCCACAAAAATCAGTCTTGAAGCTTCCAAATGAGTGGTGTAATGCCTGCTGCCCCTACACCATCCTCTAATCTCCTGTTTCTCTCCTACATGTAGTTCAACTTTTACACTATAATAGCTTTCCTGGCTATTATATTTATTTTGCAGGACAGAGCTCATTTTAATGGGATTGTTTTCAGTCTGGGCTTTAAACATACACACAGAGCTGTTAGTGTACTTACATCAGTGAGAACAGAGATCTTCTTTGACAAATTGTTGGCACTGCAGTTTTTATGCCAAGTAAATTTCATTCTAATTGGAATGAAAATTTCAATATCAAACCCCTTCACTTTCTGTTGCAGCCAATAGATTTTTTAAAAAGAATGCAAAAATACTTTAAATTAATAATCACTCATTTTATTGCTTTATGAGAAAATTCATGCATTCTTATATTCACATCATAAGAAATTAATTGCAAGACATGAAAAAAAGAAAATCTTACAATATAGAAGCACAGTATGCATTCACAGTATCTTCTAGTTATGAAGATAATTAAAAAAACTGGAGCTTTAAATCAGGATCTAATTCTTTTCCGCTGTATCATCATTTGTTTGCAGTGTCATAAGTAGCTTTTCAATTTCCAACTGTTACTACATTCAGGTTATTTGTGCTAGCTTTTGAAAGAATTGAATACAGAATTTAGAGAAATTATATTAGCAAAATACTAGGTTAATAAGGAAATAGAGGCAAACAATAACTCTAATTGGCATCAGATTATTAATAAATCAGTTACTACCATGTATCAATGGAACAAGATTTTAATAAGAATTTCAGCACCTAAGAAGTGCTGAAAGTAATTTACTAGGTAGTGAAATTAACATCTGTATCCAGAAACAATCAGAAAAAATGCTGAATTGATGAATATAATATATTTGAAAATCTAATATTATAAAAAGGAATCATAAGAATTTCACGTCCATACGATTGTACGTGGTTTGTTTTTTTTTTTTCCCCAAATGCTTTAAAATGCATTTGTGATTGTAGGTTGAAAATCGAGTTACAGAATATTTCCCTTTATATAAAAAATGCTTTAAAAAAACATTGTTGTTTGTTCATGTACAAACCCCAATGTTTCCCAACTTGTGAAGCTGTCTTCCCAAATTTTCAAGACACATGTGTATGAAATAATCATTCTTCTAATCTTTCCTGATTGTAGACAGGTAGAACAAGATGTTTTTATCTCACTATTTGTAACATTACTCTGAGTAGCTGGAGGAAGATGCTTGTCATCTCCTGCTGATCAGGAGAATCCCAGAATGCTGAAGCTGTGCTTGATAAAGGGGGTCTTGCATACTGAATGTACAGCCAAAGGTATATCCGTCAGTTGAACCATATGTTTTTGGAGAGATCATCTGGATAATCTGCCACAAAACAGGATGCATGGGCTGTTTGCCCATACACTGAAGTCTGTTCAGAAGTAGTTTGTGCCTAGGAAGACTAGGTACTGGGGAAACACCTCAAATTAGAGCCACAGACTCTAGCATTGTTTAGGATACTACATTTCCTCTACATTTCCTCTCCTGAAACATCTGCTCTCTCTGCAGGACACCAGCTGGAATGATGTGTTGTCATGCCATTAATAGTTAGTGGACCAGTCATGCAGAAGTGGACTGCTTTTTTCCAGAAGTACTGTGCCCATTGTTGACAGCTTAAAGGCCATCTCTCAGTGGTTGTTGAATGCAGCTTATCTTTTCAAGGCCGGATGAAAACCCCAAATGCCCAAGTAAAAGCTTGTGGAGGTTCATGCCTGGTTCAGCTAGGGTAGTTAATGTATCTGGGGCTGTTTTGTAAGCTCATATGTTTCAGTAATTACATGTATTGTCAGTTATGATCCTAGTTCTTTCCTATGCAAGTGAAATGAATACACACGACTTCTCTAGTGTACCAGGCTAGGTTTTTGCACAGATGGGATTTCTCTTTGTCTTTAACTGAAAGTTATGCTTTCCTATTTTTTTTAGTAATATCTTTAAAGAAGGATCTCAAATATTCTTTTAGGTCTTGTTCTGGACAATTTCCTAATATTTATTGTTTTGTGCAAACATTAACACATATACATCTTTTTCTTCATCAGGAAAAGTTGGACATAGGTACAAGAAAAGAGGTGGATGGAATGGGAGCACCTGAAATAAAGTATGGGGATTCAATATGCTTCATACAACATGTAGATACAGGCTTATGGCTCACATACCAGTCTGCTGATGCAAAATCTGTAAGGATGGGTTCTCTGCAGCGAAAGGTAAGACTAGATAGGAATGCATTTCATTCACTCACATAGGGTCGGTGGAGACTGGGGGGGTTGGGAAATGAAGGGAGCTACATGAGCCAGCTAATTTCTGGATTTCAAATATTTTAAGCATGCTTGCCAGATGAAAGAGTGGGATTTTTTCAGTCACATATTGAAAAGTTAAGTGGTGTACTGAATTCTCAACTGAAGACCTGATGAAATATGTATGTTAACCTGTAGACATTATCTCACAAATATTGATAAATCTGGATATATTTGTCTTCCAACTAAAATATTAGCAACAACCTATAGAATTGCTAAGATGCCTTTCTTCAATGTAGTTTGGATTGAGGAGGATTTAGTTCAGAGTATTTTTTTGCACATTGTAAGTGTATTGCATTTTGGGCTAGAAAGTTCAAGTCTTGAGTCCTGAGAGATTTCTTTATTCATAGAAAAATCTCAGCCAAGCTGAATGCTAGCTCAGCATCATAAAGTAGGAAAAAGATTCTTTTGCAATTTAACATTGTAGTGTTTTCCATGACTATTTTAGATACCAGGACTACACAGTTAGAGGAGAAGTTTAAAATATTTATGTGAATTGGATTGAATATCTTAGAGCCATGAGAACTAGACACGAAAAACATTAAGTTATTGGAACATAGTCAGAAAAAGCTAGTAACACCCTTAGAAATGAGGACCAGTAACGAATACATGTTAAGACCTTCTCTGCTTTAGGGATTTGCTGCTCTGCAAGGGAAGTGTTTTGAATAAAAACAAACAACAAATGAAAACCCCTCAGATTTTATTTATTTACTTTTTAAAAAAATAAGGTATGTTGTTTACAAATACTATGGCTTTGAGATTATTATTGCTCTAAACCTACTGGCTCAGTACAGATGTGTCCTTGGGCATGAGAAATTAAACCATGGAATTATCTGTTTTTAATAAATTTTTTTTTATATGTGACTTCATCATTTCCTAGCCATCCTTCCTATGTCAGTT
>PYHW01009739.1:1636042-1656996 GCA_013186435.1 Turdus rufiventris | reverse complement strand
GAGCTCTTATTTAACGGCTCATTTTGCAGTGAGTGCTTCTTGCTTTTGTTTTCAGGCAATAATGCACCATGAAGGGCACATGGATGATGGTTTAACACTGTCCAGATCTCAGAATGAAGAATCCCGTACAGCACGTGTCATCCGTAGTACAGTCTTCCTTTTCAACAGGTTCATAAGGTGTGCTTTTAGAATTATCTATTCATCACTTCTTTTTTTCCTTTTCAGTTTTATTCAACGTTTCCATTAACACAACAGGGAATAATTTATCCTTCTGGAAAAAATAGATCAATGCTCCTCAAACTGGACTTTATGTCAGTTCTTTGTGTTAACAGCAGATAAGCACCTTGACAGATACTGGTCAATTATTTTCTGTCTTTTAACATTAATTTATTGATCAGTCTTGATTTAAATGTACAAACATACTGAAAATGCAAATGAACCATAAAAGAGATTTTTCCTTGCCAAAATTTGCTTTAAGTCATGTAGCTTCTTCTTTTCTAAGTATAGCTTTTAAAGGTGATCTTCCTTGAAAAACCTGGAAAAGTGAGATAACTGTGTAACTATAGATCTGTAAAAAACACAAATATACTGAAGAAATTCAGTAGCAAGAAGTTTTTTTTTTTAAATTACAGTTATTTCACGACCATAAGGTGCACTGGACTATAAGGCGCGCTATTTTTTTGCAGCGAGGAGCCGCGCAGCACGCAACAATGTACCAAAATACTGGCAGGTGCTCAATTTGCAAACATTTTTCAAAGATCGGTGTAGCCTTTAAATGCAGCCCCAGGCGCCCTCCCCATGCAGAGGGCCTGAGCACTCCCGCCCTCCTTCAGCACCGGCTGGCATGACTCATGGCTCCAGGCTCCCACCGCATGGCTGCACTGCATCCCGGCTTCCCCTCGGCCAGCGGTGGCGCCGCTTCTCAGCGCTTTCCCGCGGCACTTTTTTGCCGTTTCTTGGTGCTTTCCTGGGGCACTTTCTCGCCGCTTCTCGGTGGCCGCGGCTCCCGCAATTCCCAATTCCCCCCACATGGCCGCAGCTCCCGTGGGTCCTGTCTCAGCTCGCAGATCGCACTTCCAGGTTCGCAAATTTCCGAACTTTGTACATTATATAAGGCCACTGGACTACTGTAATTATAATATAATATAATGTAATATAATTATTATAAAATATAACACAACATTTTTCAGGTTTCAAAATATTAAAGAAACATGTAACATTAAAAGGGAACATATAAGCAATATGTAATATGAGGATAGAAAGAAGGTGTACAGTAATTTCATGACTATAAGGCGCACCCTTTTGACTAAAATTTTCCCCCGAACCCGGAAGTGCACCTTATAGTCCGGTGCNCCTTATATAATGGACAAAGTTGCGAAATTTGCCAACCTGGAAGTGTGAGCTGCAATGGGGGGGCAGTGCTGCGGGAGCGCCGAGTTGCGAGGGGGGGCAGGAGCGGGTGGCCACAACCGGCAGGAGCCGTGCGGGGAGGGAGGGAGCTGCCCCCGGCCCGGGCGCGGGGGTAACAAGAAGCCAGGCGGCACCACCCCCAGCACAGGGGCGGGGGTAACAAGAAGCTGGGTGGCCCTGGTGTGGGCGGAACAAGAAGCCGGGTGGCACTGCCCTCAGCCAGCAGCAGCTGCACAGGGAGAGAGGGAGTTGGCGGCACCGTGCCACCCTGAGCTGCGGGCGGCCCGAGCCACCATGAATTGCAGCAACCCTGAGGTGTGAGCCATGGCTGCCCTGAATCGTGGCAGCTGCGGCCACCCCGAGCCCCGCCTTGCCAGCCAGGGACAGGCGGGAGTGCTGGGCCCCATGCACGGGCAGGGCTCTTGGGGCTGTGTTTAAAGGCTTCACCAATCTGTGAAAAATGTTTGGAAATTGAGCACCTGCCACTAAACTCCACGATCGCGGGATTCCGTTACTAATTTGTTACTTTGTTGCGTGCAGCATGGATCTTCGCGGCAAAAAAAAAGTGCACCTTATAGACCGATGCACCTTATATAATGTACAAAGTTGCAAAATTTGCTGACTCTCAGAGGTGCGCTTTATAGTCCGGTGCACCTTATGGTCATGAAATTACTGTAGCTTTTTAAAAATTCTGTCAGATGTATGTAATTTGCATTTATCTTCCTATTCCCAAATAACGCTGATAAAATGCTAATTCTCAAATGCGTGTGATTTCAGTAATTGATGGAAGGCCCTTTCATCAGTGTAGCTTGCATTAGAAAAAGAATGATATGCAGTTAGACTGTATGGAATGATAAGAATTTCCTAAGAACTCATTTATCACAAGAAAAAGACATTGCGGGAGATAGTGACCTCAAGCAGCCATGTCCTAAGTAAGGTCACAGACAAAGACACAGACACCTCAATTTGTTGAAAAACATATAACAAGGTACTTAAAAAAAAACCAGGACAAAATCACCCAGAAAATTGTCTACAGTATGAAATTTGAAATACAAAGGGAATGTAAGCCCTAGGTCACTTTGCAAATATTACACCTTCATAGAATCTTCTAAGAAGGACATAAAAGATAGAGAAAGGCAACTTAATAATAAGGTTTCACAAATCAAGGTATTGCTAAATTACAGTGGAGATTTTTGTGGAGTGCACAGGGAGTCCAAGGCAGTGTTTAGCAGTTTAGATTTGGCAGGATGTTACTTCAAAAAGAAAAAGCTGAATTGAAGAGGATGAAAATTATTCTTTTAAGTGTATGCTCCAGTTCTTCCTCATGAAGTCAGTAAAGAATTGCACTTTGGATAAAATGCTCACAATAAAAAATATATTTTAAAGGTAACAGCTTTTGTATCCTTTTGAAACTTTGCATTATTTGCAAAGGGATTCATCTGAGCCAGGGGCAGCTGTAACGTGGGTGAGAACAGTCAGCCCTCTACTATTGAGAGAGAATGTTCTTAGACTTCAGCAAGGCCAAGCTTGAATTGGTTATCAGGGAAGCTATAAGGCTAATGAAGGGCTGAGACAGAGTGTGTAGAAGTGCTGCATCTTTCACACTGAGAAGGACTTAAGAACAGATTGGAGATGTGTTTGAGAGCCTCTATGGGTGATCTGGACCCTCCACAGCACTACAGGACTGGTCTTTCTTAACTTGTGTCCATTCCAGTTTCATGATGCTTTGTACCAGTTAACAATAACTACATCTTCTGCTCTGTCTCTCAAACTGCTGCATCCATAGGTAGGATATTAAAATGTGTTTTTTGGATTTGAAAAAAAAATACCACAAATAATACTTTTCATGCTTTCAAGTTTTGTTTGAGAAGGGAGGGGTAGGTTGTTAAATGGAGAATGGGCAGATATGAAGGATTTTTGACAAGTTGTTGTCAGAAATGAGCCTTGTCATCTAAACAAACTTTGCTTTTAAATAAATAAAGACTTTGAATGATAAAGTAAATTAATTTTCAATTCTCAGGAGACTTTGCATCTTCTTGCAGGGGCCTTGATTCTCTCAGCAAGAAAGTGAAGTCTTCCACCATTGATTTGCCTATTGAGTCAGTCAGTCTGAGCCTTCAGGACTTGATTGGCTACTTTCATCCCCCTGATGAACATTTGGAGCATGAAAACAAACAAAACAGGCTCCGAGCACTGAAGAATCGCCAGAACCTCTTCCAAGAAGAGGTACTTCTCTCACTTTTACTCCTGATTTTCCATAACTGTCTGCAAGTATTCTTTCACAATAGCTGTAGTGTTGATGTCTACTATGTATTATGCTTGCAGTGGGATTTATTTATCCTATAAAAATCAAACTATTTTTTACATTCATAATTGCTCTAGATCTGCTGTTTTTCCTACATATTTGAAGAAATACATTTATGGTCTTAATTATTTTTACCTTTATAATAAAATTAGATGACCTTGTGCCTTGAACTCTACCCATAATTTTCTCCTTATGTGTAATCAATTTTTTCTGATATAATCTCTTAATGTTGAAGGATGTTTTGGTTTACTAAGCATTTTGTTTAATTTTATGTATTATTTCTCTGATAATAATAGTTACCTATACTTTGTCAGATGCCTAAACATCCCCCAGAATAAAATCATGCTGAAAATTATGTCAGTAATACTATTTATTTTTCTTTTAATTTGATCATCCTAAATGGCAGATGTTTTTTACCTCCATCAAGGAAAATTTTCTATTGGGATTGTTTGTTTGACTTCATGCATATATTCTTGTGTTGTGCATATCCTGTCCTTCATGCTTGCTTTCTTAGATTTCAGGAAATCTTTCGTGTTTGCATCTAAAAATACTTGCTTTTTCCTCTGATGATGAGAGCTATTTTATTTTTAGGGTATGATCAACCTTGTTCTTGAATGTATTGATCGCTTGAATGTATACAGCAGTGCAGCACACTTTGCAGATGTAGCTGGGAAGGAAGCTGGAGAAGCATGGAAATCTATTCTGAATTCTTTGTATGAATTACTAGGTAAGACATATTATGGATTACTTGCTCAAAATAGTGAAGAATAAAGAAGTATGTAACTGTTATACTGCAGAAGAATTTCCACTGTGCAGAAACTTAGAACACAAATTAAGCAAGATTTTTGCATTTGCAGTTAATTCATGTGTTAACAATCAATTTAAAAAGTTGTGTCAGGAATTATAAACATTTAAAAGTATCCAGCCTAGGTCCAGAGAGTTAACATCTCCATGAAATCAAATTATGACCTTTTGGGGTGTAGATGGTAGATGATGGAGTATAAAATTCTGTGGTTTGGTTATTTGTAGATGTAGGGTGGAGTTGAGCTTTTTTGTTACAGTTTAGTTTCTCTGGTTCCATTAAGCACAGTGCAGAGTGAGGGAAGTCGTGGCTTGATTTCCAATTTGCAAGGCTAGAAAATTCCTTCTGAAGAGTCTGACTGTTTTGTACAAAGTATTGCTTCCATGGACTTGTGTTTTGTACAAAGTATTGCTTCCATGGACTTGTGATGAGAAAACAGCGCACAAGCTTTTGTTGACTTCCCAGTCTTTGTGCCCCTCCTGCCCTCTGATGTTACTTCTCTAACTGCATTATCTTCTGGCAGCTAATGCTTAGGAAGCCTGGCTTTGATCTGGCTATGATGAATTTGTACATTGCTCTGTTCTGAATAATGCTGGATCTGTACAGTAATTACATGGATGACAAATGGATATTGCTTGCTCAGTCTTGCTTCAGCAAACAGTACTTTGTTTTTTGAGTCTGCACATAAATAAAAGTAAACTGTGATGCCAGTATTCATGTCTTTTGTCATGTCATTGATGTTGTGTTGTATTTCACTGTGATGAGGATGAAGGCATTTATAGATGCTGAGACTGGATATTGTCACATATAAAAATCATATAATCTTAGAATGCTTTGGGTCATAAGAGACCTCTAAAGATCATCTAGTCCAGCCACCCTGATTGCAAAAAACCCCTTCCGTATAGTTAATCTAAGTCTACTGTCTTTCAATTTAAAATAATTGCTATATATCTAGTAAAGCATCTGTCCACTCTCTATTGCAAAGACCTACATTCCCTGTGAACTCATACTAGATCCTTTGGCATTACAAAAGAATGTCCAGGAGTATATACAGTGATGTAATGTACGTGTCTGACCATATCATGGTTTTTATTTCTTTAAAACTGAATGCTGATATTGTTCAGAGTATTAGGCAATAAGAAAAGCAACTCTAGGATGTTATTTTTTGTTTTTAATTTTAAGTGTCTATGTGCCTCATTTAATGCACAGCTTTAAATGAATACTAACTTTTCACAAAGTTGTACTGAGCAGCTTTTATGAAACCATCTGTGTCTCATTACTGTTAATGAAGTTAAATTTAGTGATGTGTTAAGCACTGAACTGTCTTCATTTTATGTTCCTACCTGAAGTACAGTAAGATTGTGTGGCTTGCTTATAACCAATAAAAAGTCACTGTCAGAAACCGATGTTTAGTTCTAGTCCATGTGTTTTAACAAGGTGTTCCCCCTCTTATGATTTCCAAGTATTTTCAAATAACTGTGGCCATAATTAATCAAAGGTGTAATATTTCAGGGTACATATTTTTTATATTATATAATACAGCAAATAAAAGGGTTTTGTTCATTTTGCTATTAGGTTAGGGTTTGATTTTCCTTATCAGAAAACTGGTGAGGAAACTGCCAGTTTATAGAACTGCCAATGCTCCAACATTGCTCTTCCTCTTTGCAGATAGTTTCATGCCTATTTCTGTTGTAAGTCTAAAAATTAGTTATCCAAGTTTAACCTTTTATAAATAAAGCAGCATAAAAACATAGTTGCAATATAATACGATGAGGTTTTGCAACAACAAAACATGGATTTTAAGAGGCTGTTGCCTCTTAGCAGGACAAACAGTCTCTGTCTGCTGCTGGAAATTATCAGAGAAACTTCAGGTTGAAATAATATTTTGGTGGCACTGGAAAACAATCTTAAGAAAATCGACTTGCACTGTTCCACACACCAAACAGAATTCTTTGTGCCTCAGTTTTTTCTAGGAGTAGACCAGATGCTTCTCTGTGAGCTTGTGTATGTGCACATATCTGCAGATGCACATAATCCAGAACAGTCCAAGCTTGTGGGTGCCTGCAGTGTTCAGGGAGATTTCAGTTCAGTTGTACCCATCAAGTCAGTGCATGATTCAGTCCACTTCAGTCTTCAGCTTTAAAGCATGAGGGTGAAACAGATTCAAAGCAGTTACTTCTTCCTTACAACCTTGTTAAAAGTATGGCAAACAGTTCCTAGACATCTATCTTGTTTTACTTCCTATTACTCTTGAACAAATGTATTGTAGCAGTAGAAAATAATTTGCATTCATCACCTATGTTGTTTGCCTCACACTCTGCTTTTGCACTTGTTTCTGTTGTTACAAGAATACTGTTTTTCAGAAACTTGTTTCTATAGTAGCAGCTGACTTCTGTGGTGTAAGTGCAGGCTTCTTCATGTAGAGCATTTTGTAGGGATTATTGAGATGATTGTAGAGCCAAAATAATTCAAATTCCCTAAAGGTCAATTTGATAACAAAGGTATTTCTTATGCTGAATTTTAACTATCACTTATATTATTTAAATCTAAAACATGAATAATTAAAGCTTAAGACTGTATCTTACTGGATCCTTTCTGACAAGAGAAAACAGGAATTACTTAAATTTAAATGCACTTGTGATTTAATTTCTCTCTCGCTCTCTTTTCCCAATAGCGGCATTGATTCGAGGAAATCGTAAAAACTGTGCTCAATTTTCTGGGTCTCTTGATTGGCTGATCAGCAGATTAGAAAGACTGGAAGCCTCTTCTGGTATGCTTTTCAGTATTTTAACATCCTTATTTGACCAGTTCTAAATTCTTTAAATTTGGTGGTATACTTGTTCAGTCTAATTATAATGAAGTTCTTATTATGAGAAAGTAAAATATGTTAATAAAGTGGAATTTATATTTGTAACAGTTTTTATGTACTGGTTTCAGTACTTTAAATTCCAGCAGTCATGCCTTTTCCTTGACCAATTGGATGTAGTGTTGCCTTTTAATTCAGACAAAGTATTTGATAAAATGGCTGTTCAATAGTGTAAGCTCTATGAAGTTGTTTTCTAATTCTAGTATCTTCCCTATTCTTTGCAATTCTGCATGTTTTTCAGGATTTGCATCAAACTAAATATGACAATAGTCTTATGGAATGGATATAATTTATTCTGCCTAACAGTGTTTACCTATGTAATACATATACATTTTTTTTTAATCACCTTTTACTCCTGAGGTGTAAATTTCAATTTAAAATTAACAAGGAATGCTTTTCAGTAGCAGTTGAGACTGTTTTACTTTAAATGTAGTACTTTTTACAATTTGTTCGGAGGATGGCATCTTGAGAGCCTTTCAAGACTTCTTTTTTGAAATAATGCTACAGTAAGTTCATAGGGCTGGAAGATTTGTAGTGAAACCAATGGGAAATATAGTCGCAATAACAGTGTTACATGGCTCTCCAGTTACATATTTGTAACTTACTCCCATCATCTTCTTGGCTTAGTGTCATGTGTTACTCCATGAAATGGAAGGAACATAATGATTGATTAAAGAGTTGTCCTCAGGAACTGAAATTACATTCACATACAATTTTTTCCATTCCTCTATCATGTCTGCCACAGACTGATGGTGTGCTCAGGAGTCTTTGGAATACTAAGGCGAGGAAGGAAGTATGTCCTCCATTGCAAAAGTTCTTTGTTTTATATTAGACTGGTAAACATTTTGGGGGAAAAAAAAAAAGGCACAGGCATGACAGAGCCTTTTACAGTGGCATGAATAAATGAGAAATACCCTGCTATTGCTAAGTATTCCACATAGTTCCAGGAATGCAGGTCACCATTTGGTATATATTAATAAATTTCTTACCTTGGTTATATTCAGCAGCCGTGAGAACAGATGTGTCCTGTAGTAAGCAAGGTGTTTGTGCTCCCCTCAGCTCTGAATGCCATTAAACATTCATGGGCATTTTGTTTGTTTGCCATAAATCTGTTCCTGAGATGAACTGACCAGCAACATGGGAAAATATTGTCAAATGTTAGTGACAGGAGTGTTCTCCTTCTCAGGGCTGAGGGTGAACAGACACGGCATTCACCAGCTGATTGACAAAATCTGCGGTGGTTGATTGCACTTGTAAAGAGCAGTTACACACTGATGCTTCTCCTCTCGCAAAGGTTTTTCCCTCTTGGGGCTAGGAGAGATTTTAAGAGACAGTTTTTCTTGAGGCTGGGACTTTGAAGCATTTGCCATGTGAACCCCTCCAAATTGCAATGTTTTATGGAAGTACTTTTGCAGAGTTTTGTTTTCTTGTTTCAGTTACAGATCTATGGCCTTAAGGCAGGGGACCTGTTTTACTACTGACTTACTTCCTACTTATGGTATGCACCAGTTTATGCTCTGAATGCTTGAGCAGCTCAAGAGATGAGGCAACATGAACGTGGGATCTTTGCCTGTATCACTACTTTAGTTCTCAGCTGGTGACTCAGACAGATGGCTGCTTACAGCATTGGTGGGGTGATAAGTTAGAGGTTTGCAGGTCATCCTGTCATTGCAGCTGGTACACTACACTTGGTGATCCTAACTAAAGAAATGTCATAACTGAACAAAATTTGTGTTGGTTTTCGTTACCTACTCTGTAGATGCTGTGATCTCCTTGCTCTATCGAGCATTTGAGTAACTTAAACTGAAACAAGCATTTGAAAAATGTCAAAATTGTAAGTTAAATTATTTTTCCACTATGCTTCATCTTTGGTAAATTAATTTAAGGAGAATAATTTCACAATTATGCATTTACATGGGATTTGATTGCAACCTGCTTAATTTCAATGTATATCACAAAATCTTTTAATGGTGAAACTATTTCCTGAAAGACCTAATTTTACATCTGAAACTCTCAGGGTAAGGGCCTTCAGAAATAATGCAAAACTTTTCGCTCAACTTATGGAGGTTCAAGATGAAGTTTCTTAAGACAGCTCTAAAATTGCTGTGTTACATGGTTTCTGTTGGGTATGTATGTATTTTTTAGATTTTAATCTCAAACCAAAAAGATTTGAAAATTAAAAACTTAGTTGTTTATGATAGGATAGTAAGGTGAGATGCATTCTGTAAACTACAGAGTATTTTGACACTAGTGGCTCTGGGTAGTGAACCTCCTGTCATGCTGCAAGAACTCTGAATGTACTAATACTTACAATACTCATTTGTTCTGAGTTTTCTGCTAGGAACTAGGCCACTTGTACTCCATCTCCATCTGTATTGGTAATGTAACTTCCATGTTGCCTCCAAAACTGATTTTATATTAAAGGCTTTTTCTGTTTTTGAGGGTATCAGTTATAAAAGATGCTGATTAAGCTGTGCTTTAGTTATCCTGAGAGGCACAGTAGGTTTAGCTTTTAGTATGTAAAAATAATTTTTTGATTTTATGTGGGATGCTTGCTCTCCAGATTTTGAGCTTTATTTGGCTTGATGGGCTGAGGATAGTCACTGTTTTAATTTACAGTGGTAGATCTTCAATAGAGAGAAATACTGGCTTATATTAAACCTTTAAACTAAGAATACTTGGATACATATATTCACATAGTTTTGGGTTTTTTTTCTAAGATAAAGTGTTTATGAGGAAGAAACATCACATTCTGTTAATCACACCAAACATTAAAGTTGCTAGCTACATCTTATGTGTTTTCTTGAACGTATTGCAGTAAAGATTTGATGCTACCAAGTATTATCTATAAAATTCCTGTTTTCACTTTTTTCTTGTCCTGGAACTAAAAGCATTATGAAAACAGAATAAAGGCATTAAATATATAAACAGCAACTGTGAATTCATTGTACAAATTAGATCAGAAATTAATTCATTTCCCAAGCTTCACTGAAGCAAAAGAAGGAAAATTATTATATGTCCAAGTAGAAATATGTCCAAGAGTAGACCATGTTAGAAGTGAAATATCACAGAGCCGCAATGCAAATGCTTCAGTTATCTCTTCAATCCATAAATTAAGACTAGATTAGTCTTTCACTCAGAAATATATTCCAGATGGGATTAACTAGCCCTACTATAATTTAAAAGGCATTAAAACGTAGGTAAAAAACCAGAATACATCAAGTTAGTAATCTAATATTGAGGAATACATTCAGTGCAGTAAGCTCTGTTTTCACCCCGCAGTTGAGCTGCTGGTTGAGCTCTGGGTGAGATGAGAAGCCTTGAACTGCTGATTTAGCATAGCAAAGGTCCCAGGAACCTGTGATCCAGGCAGGTGACACTCAGAGACATGGCAGGAGTCAAAGACCCCCCAGATTTCCACATGCTTACATGGTAAGGATATAAAAGCCCAAGTGCCCACAGACTCATAGACTGTACTGAGTTGAAAGGTACCAAAAAAGATCCCTGATTCCAATTCTCAAGTGGTCTTTACAGGGATTGAACCCATAGACTTGGTGTTACTAGCACCATGCTCTAACCAGCTGAGATAATCTCAGGTTCCCATGTTGGGAATCTGTCCTTGGTAGCATGCAGCTTAAGTCATTATTTTGTCAGTCATTGCACCACAATGAAACTGTTTTAAGGATTGGGACATTTTAGACTCTGCTATGAGAAACTTGGGGTTGAGCTGGCACAAACACCTGATCTGGCTGCGCAAGTGTGGGGAGTGTAGCTCTAAAAGGGCTCAGGTGGTGCAAGAGTGATTGCCAGAGAGTGGTTGCACAGGGAAGTTTCTTTAACATGAATATCTTCCAAGTAAAGTTATGCATTTTATTCCAGTATTCTACAGTAGGACATGAGAGGAGTCAACATATTGTCCTGAATATACATGCTTCCTTTCATCTGTTAGTAATTAAGAAAATTTTCACTCTCCTTACCATGAACTCTGCATATTATACTGTTTAATTGTATTAGATTCAAATGCTTACTGCTTTACTGCCTTGAGCAACTCCAATGAAATTGGAACAAGCTTAGTAGTCTTTAATGTTGTCAATCTAAAAGTGAATCAGTCCAAACAGACGCAGTACACTCATATACCATTTTTTTCTGAAACACAGGGAACAAAATGTATTTGCTAATCAGCATTCAGATGAATTCAAGAAGGTAATGGGGCAGCTGGATCTAATTGATAACATGCATTTATTGAATGTTTACATCTTCATTGTATTTTTATTCTGTTATTGAAAATGTTAAGACTACAAAATGAACCCTTTGTACTATTTTAAGGTAAAAGGTTATGACTGTACCTACAGAAAATTCCAAGGATATGATTGCCACACTTACATGATGTCATTTAATAGTGGATTGCTATTTATATGGATAAAGTATGTTTCAGTGCTACAATGAGAGGTGGCAAATGTCCAGTACCATGTTTTGAATGAAATTATTTTTGTGCCTTCCCAGATCACTGTGACACACAAAATTGTTGATCTTGTTCTAGATTACCCCTCTAAATTAAGGATCCATTTGTAACACTTTTTTAACCTCCCTAGGTAATTTTGCCCTGATCAGTGACCCCTGACTTCCTCTGGTTGGCAGGCTGGGTGGACTGTATTACTACTATGTTGCTACAGAGCATCTGCTCTTTTAGCTGGCTCTCATGACTCTTAGGTTTCTATCCTTTTTAACAGTATTGTTACTGCCAGTATTTATAGAATCATAGAATGGTGGAATAATGGAAGTGCACATCTATTGCAGCATAGATCACTACCAAATTCAGGTTTAGTATGATCCATTATTTATAGTTAAGGCTTCTTGTGCTTAAACTTTCAGGGCTGTAGAATCACTTTGGGAGTTCAACTCTAGCTCATCTACCTGCATTTTCTGTGTACATAGGCATAATTTTGTCTACAAATATATTAAGCAACATACTTTGTTTGAAACCTGTTTAATGGATGAATCAAATTGTCACTGTATCTCTTGTACCTTTTCTATATTTCAGTCCTTGTGTAATCCCTACTCTTTATTAGTGTCCCTCAGATCTCTGGAAAAAACATTAAATAGTATGGGGATAAATGGTGGTGGTGTTGTAGCTTATCTGTAGCGGCTGATGTTCTCTTCCTCACTAGGATCCAAGAAAGGCCAGAGTACTCTCACTGAGACAGAGCCATCTGACAAAAGCACTATTTTTCCCACATCAAGGGGAATTTTCAGTGCTACAATTTTGTTTGAATAGAAAGAGGGAGCAGAAGACTCATGCTATGGATTTTGCTCTGCAAGGATTAAGCTGAGTGTTTGGAGATGTGGCTTGAATAAAGGGCTGAAGACAATGATGAGAGTTGTACATTCCTAATAGGAATTGCATATCTCTAGGTTTAGGACTTCTCAGTTTTCCTTCAGCCCCTTTGATTTTTCTTATTGTGGCCACAACTGTAGCAACTGATAATGATGAACTACATGTACAATATTTGTCTTTCCCTAAGGTAGAAGATTCCAAAGCAGATGTTGATTTGGTGCAGTACACATGGGAGATTGTTTTATTTCCCCATTGCAGAGAAACATTTTTGAGGCTAATAATTCTTCATGGCAATGGCTGCTGCTTTATTGGGTTTGTTTGTCATATACAATGATTTTGGAAACTAGTCCATGTTCATGAGCAGCAGATTACTAACTATTATGCACTGTTATGGCTTTATATGCACTTTGATGAAAAAATCCTTTTTTTTTTTTTTTCCCCCCCAGGAATTCTAGAGGTTTTACACTGTGTGTTGGTAGAAAGCCCAGAAGCTCTAAACATTATTAAGGAAGGACATATTAAATCAATCATCTGTCTTTTGGACAAGCATGGAAGAAACCATAAGGTAGGTAAAGACTAAACAAGTATATTTAGGTGAACAAAGCAAGCTCGTTCTTCTGTGTGGAAGTCAATTTCAAATACTTTAATGCTATTTTGATAATGAGGAATGAAACTTATCCTAAAATGTGTATGAGCAGTTTGAAGAAGCAAAGAGAAATATTACCCTCTTTTTGCCAAAAGCATTGAAACAGAACAATTTGCGAAGGAAGTAGGGAGAATGTTTTAATGTTAGGAGAATTTCAGAATTGTTCTAAAATGAAATCACTGTGTTGGATGAATTACATACCATTATATATCTTCTATAACAACGTATAGAGCATTACATTGCCTGAGGTAAGGAACCACGATAATAAAAAAGTATTTAAGATTAAAAGAATCTTTTTTTTTTCAGGTGTTGGATGTTTTGTGTTCTCTCTGTGTTTGTCATGGGGTAGCTGTGCGGTCTAATCAACATCTAATCTGTGATAATCTCCTGCCAGGAAGAGATCTGCTCTTACAGACACGCCTTGTCAACCATGTGAGCAGGTACAAAGAAAAAGAAAAAAAAATTAATCTATGAACAAAGTAAAAAAACCCAACTTATGCTTAAGAGAAATAGTCACTACAGCAAATCTCTTTTACTTTCGAAACTTTGGTTATGATATTTTATTCTTACTAGGATTTTAAATTCCCTTCGCTGTAGCGATTAAATTTGAAACATGGATCAGAGAGAGCTGTCACAGGCTATAACTGTCCTAAACTGTTTTAAGTCTGAAAGCTGTAGTCTCTTCTAAAGATTGTGATCTAGATCTAGCTGTGCATTCAAAGTATTGTCAACTGATGTCCTGTGATTGCCTTTATATTTATGCTCTTGTGAGGATTTCCTAATCACCTTTGGTCAAAATTAAGAATTTAGTGTCAAACACCTTCACCAGTGCCTAGAATATTTAGGGAATGCCTTCACCCTTCCTTTGACTGACAGAATTTTAGAAGCTATTTTAAGGAGACATTAATATCAAGATGAGGCTAGTACCATCTTATATGGATAAAGTATAATTTACAAATATTATTAAGTAAGGGTTTTTTCCAGTTCTAATTGATGTTGAGGCCAAAGAATGTGGTTCTGTATGAAGATCTGTGAGATGTTCTGTCTCAAACTTTTTATTTTTAAAAGTCATAATCGTTGAAAATGAAAATTGAATGAAAATTACAATTCAGAGTTCATAGGATTTACTAGATGCTGAAAACCATTAAAAACTCACAGTGTATATCGTAAGGGGGCTACTTAAAGCTAAAGACTCTGGGGCACTGATTGATTGTCTCTCTTAACTTGGCATTGTGAGGCCACACCTGGAATACTGTGTTCAGTATTGGGCCCCTCACTACAAGGACGAACTTAAAGTGCTGGAGTGCTGGAGTGTGTCCAGAGAATAGCAATGGAGCTGGTGAAGGGTCTGGAGCACAAGTCCTATGAAGAGTATCTGAGGAAACTGGTTTGTTTACTCTGGAGAAGAAGAGGCTCAGGAGAGACCGTACCACTCTCTAGAGCCCCCTGGAAGGGGTTGGCCTCTTCTCCCAGACAACCAGTGACAGAGAAAAAGGATGCAGCCTCAAGTTGCACCAGGACAGGTTCGGATTGGATGTCAGGAAGAATTTTTTCATGGAAAGGGTGGTGAAGCATAGCTGCAGGCTGCCAGGGAAGTGGTGGAGTCATTATCTGTGGAAGTGTTCCAGAAATGATGGGACATGGCAGTTAGTGCTTTGGTTTAGTTGTCATGAAGACATTTGATCAAAGGGTTGGACTTGATCGTGGAGGTCTTTTCCAGCCTCAATGATTCTGCAATTCATGACTGAGCTTCTGGGATGACTTTGGATCTTATACAGGGAACGTAGACTTGTCTTTCCCAAATAAGGTGTTAGAAAAAGCAAATTAGCTGCTTCATATTTTTGCTTTGCGTTAGAAAGCTGTGAATGAGAAGATTATTATTCTTGTAATTATAAGGAAAATAATATTTTTTCAAAAGTCAGTAAGACCAAGGAATCATTGAAGATTAAGACATGTATACTTTGATCCAAAAATATTTGGCAAAAGAACTTTGTAAGTGGAACATTATTGGAGCTTTCTAAGATATTGCTTTTTAATATACTTTTTCATGGAACTGGAAAATTCTATGCATAAACCTCTTTTGAATAAAAGGAATTTGACTAATTAGGTTGATTAAATCATGAAGCCTGTACAATAGCATAATAAGGTGCTACTGTCTTCAGGCAGGTGATCTTGCTAATGATTTACAAATAATATAAATTTTCTGGATTATAGCTTTTGTCAAACACATTTTGTTTTTAAGGACAATAAATTTTTGCCTTGGAACAATGTGAATAGTATCTATACTTAAGCATTTGGCAAAAGACAACCCATATGCTTCTAGGAGGAAAGTTTATTAGTCTTACCTGATAAAACTTGTTATTTTATAAGCAACCAGATCAGTAGTCTGCTATTACACTGACTTGTATTTAACCACTCATACCAGCCCTGCTTCTTCCCTCTGCATTCCCTCTACCAGAAAGCACACTGGGACTAACTTAGAGCTACCTTTTTGTTGATTAGTCAGCCTGAATGGAGAAAGAAAATATTTATACCAGTAATAATCTAATCTAGTGGAGGAATGTGAAGACTACATACACTCAGTCTAGAAGTTGAAGAGAGTTTGTGCAATATGGGTAACCAACCATTGAAGAAATATAGCTAGTATTGATTTTGGATACTCTGTGCTCCATGGCTTTAATTCAAGATTTAATGGCTTTCTTAGTACAAAGCTGATGCAGACATGACTGTCTGGAGACAGATTTTTCTGGTATGAGAGTTAATAGTCAGTATTATCCCCAAAATCTAATTAGAAAAGCATAAAATTTTTCCATTTTTTTGCCTTTATGACCTTTAGATATGACTCTACATATTGCTCTTCAGCTAGATATTGAATAAGGCCCATAGTAGCTTGCCTTTTTAAAGTAGTCTTGTGAAGTACTTTAAAATCAGTAGCAGTAGAAGCATCACATTGATATTAAGGATTTCTACAACCACAGCAAATTACTGAGTTATACAGGACTTGGAACAAGGAAGAGGTACAAGAGAATTTTGAAATACAACGACTCTTCACTTTTGTACTTTTTAAAATGTTATTCTTTTGAATAGATAATTAGTATTACAGAATGCAGTTTGCTATGTAAAATTAAACCTGCAGTGTGCACTTAGTACACTTATGTTGGTAACTGATGAATAGCTGTGATTTTTTTGCAGGATTTAAGATCTATTAATTATTCAAAAACATAAACCAATTACTATCGGCATCTCAATGAGGATACTGTTTCAGTTGCTGAAGCAAACTTTTTATTTTTTTTTTTTACTTTAAATGTATAGACCATTTTTCACCAGAATGAATGAATGAATAAATAACTAAATGTACTGCCTTCTGGGAGCTAATGTTGCCTAGAGGGTGCCTCAACTTGTCCAGAGCACAGATTGCTATCCATTGTTACTGTTCTCATGGGGGCATAAATGGCACAGCAAGCTGAAACCTGGATATGATCAAGAAAGACTGTAAAGTTTTGTGAATGCAAGTGAAAAGTATTGGAGTTGAAGCTACCTCTTTTTTTTCCATTTTTCCAGTTAGAGGAACAGGTGCAGCCAGGAGTCACGTGGAGAAGCCAAAGGGTAATGGGTACAAATATCTCCTGGGGTGATTCTGATTGGAGAAAAGAGTAAAATTTTTCATAATGAGAAGGATTAGTCATTGGAATAATCTTGCTGAGGAAATGGTGGATTCCCCAACATTGGACGCTTATAAGGTTCAGCAGGACAGTGTGCTGGGCCATGTTGTCCTGACTGTGCTTTAGTCAAGAGAGGTTTGACCAGATGATTCTTGCGCACTTTTCCAGCCTGGTAATCTGTGTGATCCCATGAAGTAAAATTGCTTCTATTGTTTTAATCACACAAAACGTGCTTGAAATTTGAGTCAGTGAAAAGTATGCAGCAGCTCACCTTGTCCTTGAGATAATATTTTAATAACTATTTTTATTCTTTCTATTTAAGCATGCGACCCAACATCTTCTTGGGGATTAGTGAAGGCTCGGCCCAATACAGAAAATGGTACTATGAACTTATGGTGGACCATCTAGAGCCCTTTGTGACTGCAGAATCAACTCATCTACGAGTGGGCTGGGCTTCAACAGAAGGCTACTTGCCCTACCCAGGGGGAGGAGCAGAATGGGGAGGAAATGGTGTTGGCGATGATTTATATTCCTATGGCTTTGATGGTCTACATCTGTGGTCAGGTATTCTCTTGGGTACTTTGTGGTTGCTGTTTATTTTTGTTTAAACATTATGTTTGTGTTTGCAATCCCAGTGAATTTGGTTTCAACTGCAGCCAAGCGAATCAGTTATTTCAGCTGACAGGTGGAACATACAGAAACAGTACCCCATGTTAGAATATGATTTAAACTGACATGAAGTAATGCAGGTAGACTAATAATTTACATTTTAGCCTAGGATTTTGGGGGATGTGTGGGCAGGGGCACTGTGTGTTCATGGTAACTATGAAATTTTTATTTAAAACTTCAAAGCTGCAAAAATTGAAGTATGACAGTCATCTAGATTTGTGATTCTTATATGGTAGTGTAAGAACAGTCTGAGATATTTAAGTATCAGGACTCTTCATTTCTGATTTTTTTTTTTTAAGCCAGATTTTTATTATGGGTCTTTAGAAATTCAGAGGTACTTCGGAAGTTAATAAGATTTTTAAATCTGGTGTTTTGCTAGTTTAAAGATATTTTTTAGGTAGTGATGTTTTATTTGTATACATTGAGACTGATTATTGCAAGACTTGCAGAATCACATTCCTAGCTTGTATATGATGCATTTGCTCAGGTATTCATCTTTAAAATGTTCTTGGCTTGCTTTAGGTATGTTTGTTAATAGTAATTTATGCATGAAGATATTAGTGTTAGAGAAAGCTCAACTCATTATCTAAAGTGATTTTACAATTGGACAGTCCTGAACTTCTTGAAAGGAGATTTTATTGTGATTTCATCTTGCTGAGAATTTTTTTTTTTCTTTTGACTTTTGAGAGATCATTGCACAGTGGTGAACTAGAGAACTGCCCGGAAACTGGGAAAGGCTCATTGGACTGGCAGGTCTTTCCACTATAAAGATATGAGAGCTTTTCTAAAGCAGACGAGAGATAATTTAGTGAGTCAGCTGCATCATCTAAAGTTTTTGCAGTTTTGAGGCATTTTGTCTTGATACTTGGAAAAGAATACAGTTTTACATTAAAAACAGCTTTCCAATCAAAATAGCAATGGGTTTTATTAATAAATAATAGCATATCAACTGGAGTGGTATCTTAGGAAAGAAGCTGCTACTTAGTGTCTCATGTATAGTGAGAATTACTTTGGAACAATGATGCATAATTAATGGTATCATTACAAGTGTCGTGACTGAGTTTGACAGAAAAAGTATTATTACAGAAGAACCAGAAAATAATGAGCTAACCAAGATAGCTTTTGTACTTAAGGTCACTTTTAGGGAGGAATCAAAAGATTACGGAAAAACAAAATTATTTTTCTACCCATTGCAAACTTTTCAGTCAGAATGTAACAGAAAAAATGAATAGTTTTTTGTGGTTCTCAAGTCAGTAATCCCACTGGAAAAAAAAACTAGTCAGACCACAATTATATCTCCTAATTTTTCTGTTTGTTGTGGATGTGGCTGGTAGATTTGAAAAGATTTGTGTTATCTTTCTTCACTAATGTTATTGTGCAACACATACATACCTCTCAAACATGGAAGAACTTTAGGTTGTTGCATATGGAAAATCGTGGCCTTTCTTTTGCTTCCACAATCCCAGGCTGCATCCTGATAAGTCTCTGCAATGGCATTTTAGGAATAACCTTATTTGCCCCCAACTTTCAGTTCTGCACCAAGCATGTAAGAGAATCACATATAATTTACATTTGGATTTTCAGTCCTATTATGAGGAAGTGGAACTCATAGATTCTTAAAGCCTAGGGCCAGAAAAAGCATTTAGATAATTTGATCTGCTGTGTATTCATCAATTACCAATACGTATTTCTGCTAGCTGTCAGCCTTGCATTGATCTCCATAACCTATATTTGCCTAAATTTTAGTGTCTGAAAAGGCATCTAGTCTCAATTATATTCTTTAAGTGGATGAAATATCCATTCTTCATTGGTAGCTCTTTTCAAGTTTAGTTATCCCTGCCGTTAAATAATTGTCCCTTTCTGTGATTTATACTCTCAGCAGTGATATTTTCATCTGGCAGTATCACAAAGTCATTTTTCATATACAGAGTTTTGGAAGTGTTGCTATTTTATTTTTCCTCAGGGGTCGGGGAGATATGTGCATGAAAATTCACTCGTAAAAAAATTACTGAGATTTAATTATTTTTGCTTCTGTTAAAGCCTTATGCCATCAGCTTCTTCTTGGAAATGTAGTGCTAGTTGAGGCTTTCATGTGCACAAAAGTTGGACGCCCTAGTTAAAATGTTAGTGCTCTGTTCTAGTATGCATAATACCATATCTCTTGCAGACAGTGCATAAGTTATTTTTGGAAAACGTGTAGACATGTTTTCAAACAACTGCCGTGGTTTTCCAAAAATTTTGTACTGTAGATGGCAAGAAATTTCAGCCACCATCACTTTCTATTTCTGAATTCTTTAGCTTGTTTCTCTTGGGAATGTGTGTGCTTGTGTAAATGGAATTTGATGTAAGATAGAATAATCCTTTAGTATTAATAAAAACTGATTAAAAATATATATTACTGAATATATGCACCTTAAAAATGGAGCTTTATATATTGCTGAAAAATCCTGGTTTGCAGTTTAATTATGAAACTGAATAGTATCATCTTGTACAAGTTTTGGAAGAGTACCATGATGTAGCCATTAACAGGGAGTACCTAATTTTCCATAAATAATTAAAAATTTGTCCAAATAATGAAGCATTCTTTAGAAAAGTATACTAATTTTCATATTGGGTACTAATGGCTGTTTTCAGTTTGCACTTCTGTAATGTAAAATAATGTAGTTTTCTCAGTTTTGACTGTTTATAGGGATATCAGTAATTACTTTCACTTACATTAAATGTAACTGAGTTTCATTATTTATGACTGAAATAGCTGAGTTGATATGATTGTATGCTGCTATTCACTATATTGCAAGCTTAAAATCAGGTCTTGGATGTCACAGGTTAGATACTTGTGTATTAATGTGTTTGTGCTCTATAGTAATGTTTTTCTCTTTTTTACACTGCTGTGAAAAACAGCGCAGTTTTCACAAATTTCACTAAATGTGTCTCTGTTACTTCCATAGGTTGTGTAGCACGAACAGTTAATTCTCCCAACCAACATCTATTAAGAACTGATGATGTTATTAGCTGCTGTTTGGACCTGAGTGCCCCCAGCATTTCTTTCCGAATAAACGGTCAGCCTGTCCAAGGAATGTTTGAAAACTTCAACATAGATGGCCTCTTCTTCCCAGTTGTCAGCTTCTCTGCAGGAATAAAGTTAGCATCCCATGGAGTTGTTTATGTGGCTTTTTGTTGTTTTTTTTTTTTTTTTTTTTTTTTTTTTTTTTTTTTTTTTTTTTTTTTTTTTTTTTTTTTTTTTTTTTTTTTTTTTTTT
>PYHW01009739.1:1616485-1635992 GCA_013186435.1 Turdus rufiventris | reverse complement strand
TTTTTTTTTCTGTATAGATGAATATGCTGGCTGTCTGCTCTCATTTCTCATTTTGACATCTGCTTTTTTTGGCAAAGTTCCAGTTCTTGGATAGTGAGAGCTACAAAGAAGTCCTGAAGATACAGTGCATCTGTTGCTTTTCAGCACCCCAGTGTATTCTGGTGGTTTGCAGATGTATCTTACAAACAGCTTCTTAATAATTTCTTTGCTGACACATTGCTGCACATTCACTCCAGCGCAGCATTTTGCATCAGCCTTTGATATTAAAAATATATTTCCCCTGACTGACCTGTTATGAGGTAGTAACTCTTGCACTTACCTTAAGAAATAGTGGGTGTACACTTACTTTTCTGCAGCATGAGTTATTATGAATTCGTTTCATATTCTGGTTGATGTATTGGTTTTCTATAAAATTTCAAGTCACATTTGAGGTGCCAAACATCTGCTTCCATCTATTGAGCAATTTGAGACTATAATATTAAAAAACATTATGGGGTGTTCCAGCAGGGAGGCAACTTTATCAGAACTGACAAAGGTGAAAGCTGATTTCTGTTGGAGGCAGACCAGTGATCTCTGAGGGATCATTCAAAGAATGCCACAGAAGCTATCACAAAGGGCACACGTCCATCTCTTATTCCAGATGCAAAATACAGACCTTCAGACTTTGCTTTTGATAGTACAGGAGATAAAATGTAGTAAAATTATAGATCTGCATGCTTTATTTCTGTTACCAGAGAAGATATTGACAGATATTATTTGTATGCTGCATGTAGTTTTTTACTATGTACTGGTATAGCATTAACAAAAATTTTGTAAGATACTCAGTAAACCAAAAAGAGAAAAAATTCTTCTGTTTCAAGGCTAGTCTTTTGGGTGTTTTTGATTCCTTCTGGATGGCAAGGTTCTAGGAAGATTTTTCAGTTAGGTCATTGCTATGTCATGTTGGTTTAATGTCATTGCTACACAATTATTACCTCACTGAATGAATTTTTCATTTTGTCATGAATAAAAGAGTGCTTTCCCTTGGATTTCTGTTAACATGACAAATAAAAGTTTTAGAGAAGGAAATTTAGAAGCTTTTGTATTGTGTCCTAAGGATTTAGTGTTTTTTGAGAGAAAAGAAAGAACCACAGGGTTTTAGGTTCGTTTCTCAAATGAGTTTGAACAGAGACCTCCTCAGTGGAGAGGGTTCTGAAGTGGTTGATTGATTACTCTGGGTTTTAATCTCTGCCTTTGGAGACTCAAAAGGCTGCTGCTTACTTTATAGTTGTGCTGAGTAAACTGATTATTCTCTCTCTGCGAGATGGTTGGTCTCATGGTTTTAAATGCTTCCGTGCAGTAAAATTAACTAGAAAAAAATAATTGTTTACTTTTCCCATGTTTTTTTGACCTCCTATATCATAAACTCCAACAGCAGTTAGAGAAAGTTGAACTGTAAACAATGAAAAGAAGCTGCAATATTGACATTACCCCCCCCTTTTTTCCCCCCTCTTTTTAAAACAGCATTTAATATTCTTTAGGCTTAGAGACTGATTAAGCTTTCCACCATAGGTGTCTTGGTTATCTAAAATAATTCTGATACTTACAGGGTTCGTTTCCTGCTTGGAGGTCGCCATGGAGAGTTCAAGTTCCTTCCTCCACCTGGATATGCTCCATGCTTTGAAGCTGTCCTACCAAAAGAGAAGCTGAAAGTGGAGCACAGCAGAGAGTACAAACAAGATCGTAGCTACACAAGAGACCTACTGGGTCCCACTGTCTCTCTGTCACAAGCAGCTTTCACTCCAGTTCCTGTAGATACTAGCCAGGTATGGAAATGAAAAGATTGCCTTTTCCTTTTTAAACATACACATATTACATGCCTATTTTACTTCTTTTGGTTGAATTTGCACCTTGTCCCAAATTTGTTTTATTCTTCGGATTTATTGAGAGATCTGGTTTGCACAAAGTTTGTCTGTTATGAAAGTTTATGTGGCATGTCAAGCAACTTATCTGTAATAGCCTCTTCTTCTCTTATCTCTTCTCTCTTTAGATTGTTTTGCCTCCCCATCTGGAAAGGATTAGAGAAAAATTAGCAGAGAACATCCATGAACTTTGGGTTATGAATAAGATTGAACTTGGCTGGCAGTATGGACCAGTATGTACCTTCCAACTTAAATTTCTGTTAATTGCATAGTATGATTCAGCACATTGGTTTTAATGTACTAATGGGACTGCATTTTTCATCATTCCCCCAAAATTAGTAAGGTTTTAAACACCTTCCTACTGAAAGCATGTGGAAGCCAATGGCACTTCGGTGTTTTGGAAAAAAAATCTGGTATTAAAGCTATGTGGTGCTGAAATTTTCAGTCTAACTGTTAGCACAGAAAGCACATAGTGAGTTTTTCACCTCCTATTTGTTCTTGGAGCGAGATGTTCAAGTGTCTGGTGGAGTAAGCCAGTGAAAACAGTTATTCTTGGTTCTCTTTGCATGTGCTGACTGACATTACTCTTTTAGAGTAATGCCCATAGGAAATTCCATTAAATCTGATTTTTTCTTTCCTGTTCTCTACTTCTTCAGTCTGTATTAGGTGCTCTACATAACACTTTTCTGATCTCTTTCCTACATTTATGGAGTATGAAAAAAAATTCCTTTTTGAAATTAATCAGTAAATAAAAATTTTATGTGCTATTATGCTTGTTAGTTGTTTCCCAAATGCTCTTTCATGAAGAAATAGTGCTCTGAGGAGTATACAGAAACATGCAGTAGGTACAAGTGTAAATATATGTATGTATTCTGTTTTTGTTACTAGAAAGATTTGGGTCTTCTGAGAAGTTCAATTTATGTATTTAAGGTAACTGGGCATAATATTTATTTGGTGTAGCATACAGCAGTACTTAAAAAGATATTATTAACAGAAAAGATCTATAGATTTTGCTGAAGGTAATTTCCCTATGAAGTCAAATGCAAAAGCTCGGTAAAATTAACGTGTGAAAACATTTTAATTGTGGTGTAATCACACCAACTGTGAAGCAATCTGCAGAACTCATAGTATACCATTACGTATTGAGAGTCTAATTGTACAGTTGAACACTATTGAAACCATACATGATAAGTATCAAGTTAAGCAGTGATCAGGTTAGTTATGTTCAAAATGAAAATTGGTGTTAAATCTTTTAAATTACCTTGCTTTAATGCATTGTGGTGGGGAGTTCTCTCTTTGGGATCGTGACACAGTATATGCTGATCATTTTCTGGAGGTTAATTTCTTAGTCATACTGGTTCCTCACAAATTATTTTATCAGTTTCACAGAGTTACAGAATAAGCTGAGTTGGAAGGGACCCACAAGGATCATCAAGTTCAACTCCTGACCCTGCACAGCCCATTCCCAAGAGTCACACTCTGTGCCCAAGAGTGTTGTCCAAACCCTTCTTTAAGTCTGTCAGGCTTGACACTGTGACCACTTCCCTGAGGAACCTGTTACAGTGTCCAGCCACTCTCTGGGTGATGAGCCTTTTTCTAATATCCCACCTAAGCCTCTCCTGACTCAGCTTCAGGCCATTCCCTTGGATCCTGTCCCTGGTCACCACAGAGCAGAGATCAGTGCCTGCCCTCCTCTTCCCTGTATGAGGAAGCTGTAACTGCAGTGAGGTCTCTCTTCAGTCTCCTCCAGGCTGAACAGGCCAAGTGACCTCAGCAGCTTCTCACACAGTTGCTCCTCAATGCCCTTCACCATCTTCATTGCCCTCCTTTGGACACTCTATTGAGGCATCCTAAGCTGCCCCCAGCACTGGAGGTGAGGCTGCCCAAGCTCAGAGCAGAGCAGGACAATCTCTTCCCTTGCCTGGCTGTGATGCTGTGCCTGATGTCCCCCAGCACAGGGTTGTCCCTCCTGGCTGACAGGGCACTGCTGACTCTTGTTCAGCTTGCCATCGACCAAGACCCCAAGTCCCTTTCCATGGCACTGCTTTCAAGTGTTTCATTCCCTAGTCTGTCCATACATCCAGGGTTAACCCATCCCAGGTGCCAAATGTGGCAGTTTGCTCTTGTTGAATTTTGTAGGGTTGATGATTTCCCAAGCTTGTAATTGGTCCAGGTCTCTCTGCAGGGCCTCCCTTGCCCTCCAGAGAGTCAACTGCTCCTCCCAGTTTTGTATTATCTCTATTTAAGCCACTGTTGCCAATTCTACTTCTCTGAATTCATGCACTGCAGTTACTGAGTAGTGGGGGAAGCCATGGCACAGAAATAAGCTTGTTTAGTTGTGCACAAGTCCTCTAATACTATATTTTGTCTTTAGTTCAGAGCAAGAGATATTCTATGAAGCTAGTACTGTTTTTTTACCAAGTCTAAAAGTTTAAAGGCTAATAGACTTTTTAAATTGCCCTCCAGATTATTAAAAAAAATCTGCTGTAGTATTTTATATTCCTCCTACATATCTGGGTCTGTATGCATAATCATCAAAGTGATACCCACTATTGCATGTCATACTACTGCATCCATGCATGCAAGAAAGTAAAATAGCAAGTTCACGTAGAAAAACTATGGACTTTGTTAATTTGCTTCATTTCAAGTCTGAATATGTGTACTACTGAAATCATCAGACACATCTGCATATCTTTGTGTTCAATGTCACTGCACATTTAAAACCAGCCACAAGAATAAAGAATGTATGGATGTCATGTGTTCTGCCACTAATATTATGTGTTTGCAAGGCAGTAGATTTTTATATTCTGCTCAGAAAAAGAAAAGGAAATTGGAAGGTAACCCACAAAATATGTTTACTGTATAACAGAATTATGATACATTGTAGTTGAAGTACAGAAATAGTGTCACTAGGGGAAATATATTAATATTGGAATTCCGATGAAAATACGCGACAATTAAGACTTAAATTAGCTGTACACAGATCTAAATGGAGAGACTATACTCAATATTTTGGATACAGATTACCATAGAACTTAGGAATTTGTAAATAAATGTTTTCAGTGCTGCTAAAATGTATTTCTCATTTTATCTTCTCTTAATTTTTATAGGTAGTTTGATAGTTGGGTTGCCTGTGTTATCTGTCCAAAGAGCATTAATCCAATCAAGTCAAGATAAATACCCCCTGGAGACTGTAAAGATTTTTCATTCCAAAACATAAACAAATGACTGCTGTTCAATTTGAGAATTATGTACTTGGATCAAAGTGTGAAAACTACTTAACTCAGAAATGTTATAGAGAAATGTGATTTTTTTATGAGGTCAAATAAACTAGATTAAATAGTAGTATTTTATATAAAATAAATAATGTAATTTTTCAATAACTTCCTCTTTTCCAGGTTTAAAGGTTAATATAAATGGTGAATTTATGGTTCCATCAAAGATTGACACAAAAATGTTATAATATATGGTTTTTAAAGTTGTCTCAACTGTGCAGATATTAACAACTGAATTGGATCCTTTAGGTAGTATTTTCAAACTAATGTATTTTATCAAGCTGAACTCTAGCACAAGATGCTAAATTGAGAGCTGTAGAGTGCTTGCTAATCCCAGCCTCCAAGGTTGCCTTTATTGGTTATAGCTAGTGTTAGAATAAAACTCTAGGAAGAAAGCAGGTTAAATTTTTTTAAATCAAATTTGTATGTTTATAAAATATAGGTTTTTTGTAAATTATAGTCAATATACTCTCCTATCACTGCACTAAAAGTAAATCCATGTTCCACTCATATGTGACTTCCAAACAGTCCCATTCTGCTTCTGTGGTACTGGAAATAACTTAGAAACAAACGCTTTCTGAACTAAGAGATGCAAAAGATTCCTTTTATATTGTTATTTTAATTGGGTAAGGATTTCAGTACTATCTGTATCAACATAGTTATACAAACTAGGTGTAGAATTTTTGAAACATGGGGCTGAAGATGAGATGGTACTTTATGGCTTGAAACTTATATGTTAAAACAATATAGATTGCACTGTTCTTGAACTTTGCATATTTCCTGTGAACATTTGTATAATAGCATATACAAATTACCATTTATTACACTTGAGAATATGCAGATCTGAAGTTTATTTGCAAATGCAAATTCTGCCTTGCTTGAACACAATGATCATGCTCTGAGAATACAAAATACTTTCTGTTTTGAAGTACTGTCAAGTCTGAATAATTCTAACAAGATCAGCTTTAAGTACCTTGTGGATTGGTCTGGTTTTAAATTTCTTTTAGTTTTTAAGGCATGCTAAGCTTATTTTTTTTACTGTTTTCTTAGGTTAGAGATGACAACAAAAGACAACACCCATGCTTAGTTGAGTTCTCGAAATTGCCGGAGCAGGAAAGAAATTACAACTTGCAAATGTCACTTGAAACACTGAAGTAAGTTGCTAGAACTTTTCAAGCTTATAGTTAAGAGTTTTGTAAGGAGATTTTGCAGAATTATAAATTGACATGCAAATTAAAATTTGATGTGTAGGTGAGGGTAATAGTATGCGAATGAGGGAGTGAGATACTTAATGAATTATGTACTTGGCACTGAAAATTACTTTGATAGTCTTTTTAGAATTATTGTGATAATCCTGGTTGTGAAATGACAATTCAGACAGTTTTTATCTAGGAGGAAAGAAAGAGATCCAAACTTTGGGTAAAAAAAAAAATCTTTGCTTCTTGTTTGGTTTAATTAAATTTAGTTTAATTTCTTTTAATTTTCTTTATTTATGAAACACACTTTGACACTCACTAGATATTTAAATTAAGAACTTTGCTTCAGGATCCCTTGCTGCTGTTTCTGTGTCATTGTGCTTGCTGTCACAGAACAAGCAGTAGCAGGCATTCCCTCCTTTTGTGGATGAGTGGTTAGATGTGTGAATGTTGTGGAAGCTCTCCAGTTGGCATGCTAGAAAATTTCAATGGGACATTTAAGGGTTTGTTGAAGTAATCTGGTTTTCTGGTTTACAAAATACAAATCCTCACCTCAGCTTTGTCAGTCAAGGAGATGTGAGTTCTTACTTTACTGTGAATTAATTGAAAAATTGATTAGTGTAAGTAATTTCTCAGATATATCATTGCATATAGCCAACATGTAAAAATATTTCTCAAACTGATGAATGCTTGATGGTAGATGTGGTTCTCCAATCACCTGTTCTTGAAATCTATTCCTTTTTTTTTTCCTTGTTAGAATATAGTTGCTTTGTACTATTCAGAGTTTACAAAGGCTTGAATGCCTGTACACATTACTTTTCTGTGAATATTTCTCCTATATTATTAAAATCTTTGCCATGTAAACGGATAGTGCAATATAGTGTTTATACTCATAATAAGAGGACTTTATACCCTCATAGTAGAAAGCTATGCAGAACACTCCTTCTAGAACTTCTTGCAGATTTCTTTTCAGGCCAGCTTCTTTTCGTTACTTACTGATCTACTGTTCCCACAGTAAATAAATTACTCAGTGAAAAACTGAGTACTTAGGGTTGTATTTATGACCCTAAGTGCTAAACAGTTTCTGGAGGGATATTTTGCCATTATTTAGAGGTAGACAATTCAGAGAGAAATTGAACTGGAAGGAAGTTCAAATTTTCTATGGGTAGATGTTGGAATTATAAGGAAAGCTTTTGAGCATTTCCCATCAGCAGAGCAATGTGCTAAGGATTCAAAACACATTATTCCATTCTATTTTATGAAAATAAAAAAGATGATGTCATTAACTTTCACTGCAGTTGGATCTTTTCCTAAAGCACTCTATATAATATGGCTCAGGCAGCAGAAAAATCGTGCTCTTATAATTCAATGCATTCTGCTAACGTTTCACTAAGTACTGAACATCTAAAGAGTCCTTACATGATTACTGGTTCAGTATTCAGTGCTTTTCTAATCTAACCCTGTAAAAAAGCCCCAGATTTTTGTTTTATAAACATACAAATTATGGATTGCTCTTTTCAAAAAGTAATTTTATTGCTTGTTCAAGAAAGAGTCTTTCCATTAAATGGATAATATCCCAAATATAGGCATTCAGTCCTTCTATGTGTTTCAAAATTTGTATGCTTACTTGAACTAGGTCTCCCTTACTTCCTCATGGTAGTCCTTGTTTTCTGATAAATGAAGCTCTAATTTTGTAGCATTGAGTTGTATTTGTCATGTAGACATCTGTTCTGCTGGGCTAGGAGCTCCTTGCTCAGTTTGTTTCTATGTGCTTGAAAATGTGGAAAGATTAGTGCATTAAACAGTTATAGGTGACCCATAGATTATTACTTGAATTGTAACCTGTCTAGTCCTCTAGCTGTTAGCCTTGACAGAGGGGAAAAATGGGGAGAGGGAAAGAACGTTATTTTAAAACTTCTAATAATTTTCTTTGCAATTTGCATCAAACTGCATACTTGAAATAGTTGCAGGACATGGAGAATAAGGCTGACTGTGATTGTGTTTTCCTTTGTGGTTTGTTGTCAGTTTTGCTGCCAGATGAGAGAGTTAGAAACCAAGGAAGATCTAAGTCATATTATCTGATAGAATATTTCTTTTCCATATACTGAAAGCTGTGTATATTTTTAAATATGATTAAATAGTTTTATGAGCTATAAAAACTATATACTGTCGAAAATGTCAAGATGCAGGAATGAGTTGCCTCTGAAAATGTCATGGGATTAAAATATGCTTACTCATACTGTTTCTGTACATACTTATATATATATTTTATATTTTGCTCTTGCATATTTTTTGTTGTTCTTGCTTATTATTTTGTGACTGACTTTCCCATTTCTATGTATTTACTCAGTCTTGTGTGATAATTACATGTATGATTGTAGTGATGAGAGCTACATTCAGCCACTTTTTGTTTTCTTGCTTAGGTTTGAAGTGCTTTAATTGTCTTTCAGATTCTGCCAGTACAGTCTGTCATTTTATCCTCCCATGGCACTCTTATTTGAATTTGTTTTGTTTGGACAGAGATAACTACTGGCTTACATTACAAGAAAATTAGGGTTACCAGAGGTTAGCTCCTCTGTACTGCATTTCTCTATTAGATATGTTCTCTCTCCTACTTATGCTGGTGATAGCTGCATGGGAATCAGTTCTTTTTATGACAGTTGAAATCTAGCTGCATGGTGTATTCTTAGCAGATAGTGTGTTTTGCAGAAAGGGGCCACTGGATATTAGTTTCCTCATTTCTGATTTTACTGTCTAATTTTAAATCAAGCTTCAGTCTGTAACAGTAGGACTTCAAGTAGCTAGCATTAAAAATATGCTGTAAGAATCTCCTTGAAACAGACAATTCATCTGCCAAGTGAAATAAAGTTAGAAGAGTATTTATGTTCTTTTTTTTTTCCCTCCAGTCAGTTCAAGAGCAGTAAACATAGTTAAAGCAAGACATAGAAAATGCCATTTTAGCTAGTGTCAAGAACAAATAAAAACCTTGTTTCACACCTGTCTTCCACTTCAGGAAAATTTGGAATGGAGTCCAAAGTATTTATAACTGTGATTTCTTCTGTAATCTGCTTCTATCAAAGATATGGTTATCACCCTCAGGTTTTGAGAAAATTCTCATCTGACTCTAGAGTTAAGTCTCTGACTTTTGTCTAGGTTTTCTATTAATTTCAATGTCAATATTTTATTAAGGCTCCTAGACTAAGGAAGGACTATAAGCCAACATTGAATATAAATGCAGGAACAAATAATTAATAATTTACAGTTCAAATCCTGGAGACAAATGTATGCGTCTGAACAGTGTGGCTATAAGGAAATCAGGAAATCTGAAGTAATCAGAAACCCAGTTAATGCAGTTGACCCTGTTTTAAATTTATGTAACTAGTATTTTTTTTTCTGAAATTAGCTGCGTTCTGCAATCAGGCCACAATGGGCTGGTTCAGTGACTCTGTTGTATAAACCTTGTGGTGGGTACAAGACACACTGTCTTGATTGAATAAGATGGCAGTTTTGGACTAATGCTATCATACATTCTGCTGTCTGTTCTCTCTTCAGTAGCATGTCCTAAAAAACTCCAGATCCAACTGAAATCTCTAAATAATAGCTTCCTCAGAAACAAGACACATTCTAAGGATAAGTGAAATTTTATGCCTTTTTTCTTTTTATAGTTGTGCTATAAATAACAAAATATAAAGATGTGGGTATGAAGCAATATGAGTGAGTATGTAAGGGGTATGAATAAGTATGTAAAGTAGAAATAATAGTTCAAGGGCAGTCTTCAAACTGATACCTCATCGATTAAATGTGATAGTTCCATTTTGAACTACCTTAATCATATTTTTACTAAATTTTTGGAGAATCTTGTGGCATTTTCTTAACTCTATCAGAAGGCTTATTACATATACAAAAAGGCTGGTGTTGCTATTTCCATATTATATTGTGATAATTTCCATAGGTCTCATTTGTTTTATACTGCCATTTATAGGCACTAGAGTGTGCCTATAAACAGTAGGAACTCTAAATATAGAAAAACTGTCAGTAATTAATCCCTGATTTCTGTGCCCTAGAACCCTGCTGGCATTAGGCTGCCATGTTGGAATTGCTGATGAACGTGCTGAGGAAAAAGTGAAAAAAATGAAACTTCCAAAGAAGTAAGTTGAAATTCAATATGTCTTCTTGTTAGGCAGTGTGAATTGAGTCAGTTCTGTTTTAACAATTCAATATTTGCACTGCTCATTTTATTACTTCTTGGGCATGCATATACATGCATGAATTCTCAGGAATTTTCAGAAATTCTCGCATACCGTAATTCACAGTTTTTCTTCCGATATGTGTCACCTGATGTGTAGACAAATTTTAGGGTTTTTTGTGCTATGTTGTAATTTCTGACATGCATTGTTATGTGGGTTTTTTTTCTGTATTGTGTGAAGACTTTGCAAAGAATTTTTGCAGTAAATTTGCCAATGTATACTGCGCATATTTAGCGGTGATCCTTTTGAAAGTTCTCAAATGGCCACGATTTCAGGTGTAGAGAGCTGGTACAATCACCTGAATTTTTTCTAAGTGATCTGTTGGCAGCAGCATTGGTAGGACTGGGCTTAGCCTGCTAAGGTGTAGTGGCCTCCACTACCACAGCTCTGAAACCAGCTATCATGGCCCAGCCAAGTTGCCCTGGCTTCTTAGTATCAGTGTACATACACAGAATTTGGGAATAAAGAATTTGGGAATTTGGACACAGTTGAGATAATGGAACTTTAGTTTCATCTGCCTATCTGACAGCCCTACTTGAGCCCATGGGATGAAGGAGGATTATATAATATGTAAAAAGTCAGAATGGTAAATGCCACAGTTTTACCAGGAGATAACTTCTGCATGGTTTGGTATCCCTGAATTTAAGATAGTAATTTAGTTTCCTTGTTATGACTCAGAGCATTGGTAACTGCTGGTTGCTGTGCTCCTGCCGCCAGCAGCAACTCATTGCTCTTTGCAGGAATGTGCTCTGTGCAGAAATAGCTGTTCCTCTGGTATTGCATATCTCCATTATTTACAGCAATCCTTCACTGACCTATACCCCTACATTACATGCAGTTCCTGAGGCCTATGTAACAACCTCCAGCATCCTTACCTAAGGCACATCTTCTTTCTTCCTTTCGTGAGCCAAAAGCATGTGCCCCATTCTGGCAAGATTCCTGCAAGCTTCTTGGTAATACTTTACTACAAGGTAGCTTTAAGAACCTGGACCATCAAGTCTTTGATATCTACCACACTGCACAGATTTACATACCATTCATATTACAGGCTCAGAATCCTTGATGTGGTGGCTTTGCCAGAATGAATGGGAATAAAAGCATGGAATTAAATTAAGTTCCCCCCCCCAAACTGTTCTTCAGTTTCAGTATCCCAAAATAACTGTATATATTGCAAAGAAGAAAAGATATCTTGGACCTTCTGTATTTTCATTTTGAATTTCCTGGGCAGAAATATATGTGCATTTGCAAGATTGTTCAAGTGAATCAAATTTCCTGCTTTTGAAAAATGGCAGCTAAATCAAGTCTGAAGAAATTATGTTTTCTAATATAAGAAGACCAGTAATGTTGAGTCTTTTTAATGTCATTAACTATCATAACTTTAGAAACCTGAAGTCATATTGTACATGCAAAGTCAGAATTTTGATACCTCATATAATGGACTGAAAAAACTAGCAAAAAGAAAATGAAAACATTGTGGGTATATTCTTACAAGTTTGTGCAGAGGAGCATGACAGGAAAGAACATGGTAATTGCCAACCTGACAAGTGTGCTAATTTCATATGTTTCACTGTTTCCATTACTGTCTTGTTTTACTAATCTCACTGAAGTGACTTCACAGATCCCTGATGAGAGGGAGCTGTGAGGGCAGTGAACTCCTGTGTAATAGAAATCTGCAGGTTGGGAATTATGTGGATGTCTGATTTTGGAATGATCTTGAATTTTTGTTTTCAAACTTAAGTTTTTTTCTTTTTACTGTGGTAATTCTTAAGGAAGATTCAACCTCTTATTTATAGATGGCAATCCCTCTTAAAAACCCGGTTGTTTTAAATTATTGTTTTCAACAAATAATTTGTTTAAATTGTTTTAAAATGGCTGTCACAGAAGAGAATTAATTAAGATTGGTAAAGTATTTGGATATTTTGGGATATAAATGTGGATAAATACTGTTTAATTTTATGGGTTTCTCTCTGTCAGTACAAATAAAGAAAATACAAGAAAATTACCAAATTGTTTAGAAAATAATGGAGCAATTATTTAAACTAGTCATCCTTTATACACCCCAGGGTGTATAATTTCAATGGGAGAATTGTTGTTGTTTATTTTCCAGACTCCTTTTGTTTCAACCAAAATAATGGCTTTGTATGCTGGAGGAGAAATAGAATCATATAATAATTTAGGTTGGAAAAGACCTTGAATGCTTTACATCCTCTGTTGAAGGATTGCTCATAAGTATAGTAGGATATTTCTAAAATTAATTTAAAGGGAATAACTTTACAAAAGTAGCATTCCTAGGAGCACTAAAAAAAGTGAGGAAACTGCCTTTCTATTCTGAAGCCATGCTTAAATTTTAAACATTTGCTCCTATGATTTGAAGGACAGTTAAGGTATAAATTATTGTGGAGACAAACTTTCAAGGTGGATTTTAAAACTGGTCTTGAGTAAGCCATTTGACCTGCTCTGTCTCTTAGCATCCCTTTATGTAACAGGAAGAATATATTTTCTCTTTTCAGTAGGAAGTAGGTAGAATTTAATAAGTATTGTCGTCTGCTCTGAGGTAGCAATAATATTGTTGATATAAGCAACATCTTAATCTACTACGTTGACTATGTGGCATTACTAAAATACTTTTAAAACATTTTTAGTTTTGACCATTTTGGGTAGTTTTCATTACCAGTTGCTTCATCCCATCAAGATGCAATTAGCTTGAAACAGAATCGAAGTCAAAAACAAATCAGTAACCAAGTTTCCATTATTATTCTTTATGTTTGAAGGCAGATGTCATATTTATATAGATATGTTGCATAGTTGTCATTTCTTTTTTTTTTGTGGTTTCTCTTAAATTTTTTTCTTGCTGAAAAGTAACTGCAAGTTCTGTTTTTTTTTTCACCAGCTATCAGCTATTGAGTGGCTATAAGCCAGCACCCATGGATCTGAGTTTTATCAAGCTGACCCCCTCTCAAGAAGCTATGGTGGATAAACTAGCAGAGAATGCTCACAATGTGTGGGCAAGGGACCGCATCAGGCAAGGCTGGACATACGGCATCCAACAGGTGAGTGCTAACTTCAGACACTTAAAACAGCACTTACCTATTGAGATACTTCACAGCTAATGGAAATAATGGTGGCACACAGTCAGGGAGAAACAGCTAGTGAATGCAAGTTTGTCAGTCAAAGAAGACAAAACCATATAATTTAGCAATCCTGTTAAATAGCACTATGAGATGCTTTTACAAGCAGTATTAAAAAAAACTTGGTGGTATATTGTGTGCTATCTAGATCTCAGGGTGAGAAAATTGCATGCAGGAAGCTAATGTGCTCCAGTATTTTAGGAAAGGTAAATATTGACTTTCACTAGGGGAATCATTTAAATGTTTGCAGTTCTGGGAATTGAATAATTTTGTTTAGCCAGAAAAATCAGAATGTAAACTTCTGGTAATAACTTTGCTAATATGTTATATTTCTGGCAGAAGATGTGTTTAAATGAAAATAGTTTAAGTTGGTCTCAAAGTTTCAATCCTACTTTAGTTGTTCTGCTCCAGTGAATAGGATTAATATTTGGTGGTTGTCCCAATATGTTACAAGGGAGGAGAGTAAGAATAAAACATGGTGGATTATGAAAAGCAAAACTCAGGTTCGTTGGTTTCTTTAAAAAAACCCCAAAGCCAGTCAATTTGGTATACCATGAGCCTAATTTAGTATTTTTCAAGACAGCTTCTACATCAGTTTTCCCTTAAGATTTTCTATTTTTTGTGATGGATTATGAATTTTATATGCAGAAAGGTCTCTTCACTTATGTTAATAAATGTGTGATAGCATTTCACAGTGAAATTTTAGGACCATTTACCCCTTGAGGAAAAATGAGTTTCATGGTTTTGTGCTGAGCATAAAAGCTCAGCTTTATTTTTGTAAAAATGAGAAACAGTTGTTTTGTACGTACATACCCTTTTCTTCAAAAACATTTGAGTTATACATTTCAGTGCCACATATGTCAAATTTTGTTCTTCTACAGGACCAAAATTCATTCTATTTGCAAAACTTTAGTGTAAAATAATAAAATAAGCTGAGTTTTTATGTATCAAGTTAAACACTTCAACTTATTACATGCAGGTATGCTTTTGTGACAGAATAAATGCTGCATATCTGCATTTCAGTATTGTTCATTACAGTATCTTACTATGAAACTGTCATTGTGTTACTTTGTAAGCTATTTAGGAAATATGTGTTCTGTATTTGGGTCTAGACAGACAGTGAGTTTTGAACTCACTATTTCCATCCTATGTTTATGGAGTCAGTGCACAATGCATGAAAATGAATGAAAAGCTGCATGCTCAGAAGAAGTATTTCTGCTGCATCAAAGAATGCACTCAAGAATTTGTACCATGTCTCCAATTTTTTTTATTCTTCAGAAGGCAATCATTTTCAATACAGGACCTTGCCAACTGGGAGCTTTGGAATGAATGAACGTTGGGAAATAGTTAAAGCATCGACAGAAACTTGACATACGCCAAAATTAAATGTACAGTAATTTCACGATTATAAGCCGCACCATTTTGACTAAAGTTTTGGTGCGTACCCGGAAGTGCGGCTTGTATTCTGGAGTGGCTAATATATGAAAAAAAGTTCAGAAATTTGCCAACTGGAAATGCGAGCCGGCAGTAGCCCCAAGCTGAGCCCGCCCTGCCCCGAGCAGGGCCAGGGCCGCCCCCAGTGGCCATGGGGGAGAAGGGCCGGGGCCAGTGGGGGAGGGGGAAGCCGAGCCACGTTCCCTGGTGGTGGAGGGGCAGCGCCAAGCCGGGTTGGGACAGCTCCCTGGCGGCAGCGGGGGAAGCTGGGCCGAGCCCGTATGGCCCTGAGCCAGTAAACCCTGCATTCCCGCGATTCTGTTACTAATTAGCAACTTTGTGAAAGTTGCATGGGGATCCTTGCTGCGAACTAAAGTGCGGCTTTCAATCTGGTGCGGCTTATATATGGAGGAAAAACGAAACGTTGCCGACACCCTAGAAGGTGTATAATCAGGTGCAGCTTGTAATCATGAAATCATGAAATTACTGTAATTTTGCAACAGAATTTATTGGTTAAGATAAGGTTATGAAGTTTTTGGATTCAAATCTCTTAGCTAATTGTATTTCTAACTAGCTTTGGGAGAATTTAATCTTATGACTCACACATAGCAAATAAATTTTCTTAGATCTTGAAGACAATTTAACCTACCCTTTGTATCAGTGTATTTTTGAAAAAACCTACAAATAATTTTGCCATATTTATTGGAGGGATTTTTTAGCTAAATTGCATGTTTTCTGAATTAGTGAGATATTAAGTAGGAAAGTCAGTTAAATGGTGATGTCAAAAGCTTTCCCAGTGTTACTGGTTTGGGAATGATATGTGAAAGATGTAATGGGAGTGGGTGGCAATGAAAAAACGTCTCCTTTACATTTTCACTGTGTTTTTATTATACACTGTCTTTATGTATGTTTTGGTGCGCCTGTTGATATAGAAAATTCTGCATTTGAAGAGGTGTGATGTGATAGTAATAAATCTTTAGTTTTATTATGGTTCCCAAAAGGCAGTGGAGCTGCTCAAGGCCACAACTTGAGTTTTAAAAAAACAGCCTCCAAACCCCCCAAAAACATCGACCAGACAAATCTGAGATATAACCTAAAATTAAACACTTCCAACAAATCTAATATGAGATATAACCTAAAATTAAACACTTCAGATGAATCCTGAAGTCTGTCTTATGTTCTTAGTGCTGTGCTTAGCGAAAGAGACTAAATTGACTGTTGAACCTAAAATGTTGTAGCCCTGTGAGGAGATGTTTTTGAGCCTCAACAGGAGAGAGCAGAGGGGGAAAAAGGAGAACTCGTATCTACTCACTGAACAGCTCTCTGTATTTTATCCACTGACTCCTAAAATAGTTTCCTGAGGGAAACTCTTGGAACTCTGGCCTTCCCTAGGCTCCCTTCCTAATAAATGTCCCACTCACTGAATGACAAAATTTAACATGAAAATTAAATCTCTGTTCATTTATTAAAATTTATAGTCTGGTGTGAAAAAATTCATGGCAACTAGAAGTTTTGTTTAAAATCTCTTAGCCTTGTAATTACTGAGTGGCACATTACACATTTTTCAAGAGCTTTGAAAGATGGACTCCACAGCCTCAAAGATGTCTGACTAGACAAAATTTAGGTATCTGCATCCTTTCTGATGGCCAAGGAGAAATTTTTGTATAAAAACATTATTGGAATGGTAGCCCCTAGTTAAGTTCTCAGATATTTTTTAAGCAGTTGGTGTGAATCAAGCTCTAATTTTGACTACTGGGTTATGATCTGAAAGAGTCTTAGGTAAATGCTTCTGTTCTAAATCTTGACAGGGCTTAGGTATATATACTATATATATTTAACTGTTCTTCCTTATCAGGACAAAAACAGTTATGGGCATGCAGAGAAGAGCCTGGAGAATTTAAAACTAAAAAACTTAAGTGCCTATGAAACTGATCATACTTGGAGTTGGAAAACCAATTAATTAAGGTTTTGCAGTATTGAGTGCTTATGCTTTAAACATCCAAGAATTTTTTGACTAACTAGAGATTTTTGTGTCCTGAGTTGCCCACTGAGAATGCAGTGTAGTGGTACAGTGGACAGTGTCATAGCTATGCTTTCAGTAGAGTGTGATTGTCAAATGTGGACAAGAGCTCAGAAATATTCATGATCTTGAGGAAGCAGATTTACAAGATCGACAGTATACTTTACAGTAATTTCACAACTATAATGCACACCCTTTTAACTAAAATTCTCTCCCAAACCCGGAAATGCGCCCTATAGTCCGGTGCGCCTTATATGATCTACAAAGTTCGGAAATTTGCCTACCAGGAAGTGCAAGCTGTGAGCCGAGCCACGAGGGGGGGCGGGGCGGGACCGGGCAGCCCCCGGGCAGCAGGATCTGCGCGGGGTGGGAGTGTTTACTTACAATATACAGATAACAAATACCATGTAGTAAAATCCATAAGAAGAGAGCAGAAGAGCAAGGTGCTTCTTTCTGAGTGCAGTGCAGAGAGGCCTCTCATTTAGCTGGCATACATATCCCATAGCAAGCTTCTAGCTCTGGCTCTTGTCCACTGTTATGTGCTTCTGCTTGACTCCAGTGGGTTTATTTCATGGGCTGCATTTTGTCATCCCATCATATTACTGTGACATGCTACAGTACTAGAATAAAGTGATGCGATGATGTACTGTGTAATACTATAAACAGATCTTGCAGAGCTGTAAAATAGTTTCTTTAGGGAAAGATGCTTACAGATGTTTTAAAGTAGATGAACTAATCACTGGGAAATATGTTATGAACACCAATTGTGCTGTGGCTGTAGGATGAGTTAAATAATCTAGTAGGTCTGTTCAGTATGAGAGCCTCTTCATTTTGTGATTATATACAATGAAAAAATTAAAGGGATACTGTCAGGTAGTTAATGCATAAACCATTTCTTTCTTTAAAAGCTGTTGGGGAAAATGCCTTCGAACTTCCAGATTTTTTTCTTGTTCTAAATCCATCACTGCTTGTTGGGCTTTTTTCTTAACAAGATATAACAATATTTTTGTTCTGCTGAGTATATAGAATATTTTTGTTCTGCTGCTGCAGAGCCAGCCAGCCAGCCAGGAGAGGGAGGACAAGTTGGCTAATAAATCCTGTTCCCAGAACTGTCCTGACAGCTGTGGTGACACTGATCACAAACAATATTTTTTGTAGTACAGACTCATGGTTGCTTATTGCTCCATGAAGGGAGAAAGCAAAAGGAGCAAAACAGGTAGGAAAAAAAAATGTATTTCTGTTTAAAAGAACACATTAAGTAGCAAGAGTAAGTGGAAAAACAAGCATAAAAATCAGTATGAAAATTCTTGACAATGTCCCTTTAAGGGAGAACATGATTACCTGCAAGTTGGTGGTCATGGAACTGGGGAAATGGTAAATGAACAAGGGCAGATACAAGAGTTAGATCCAGGCAAAGAAGCAATATATCCTTGCTCTGAATGAATTAAAATAATCACATTTATGCTATGAGAGAAGACTTCTTTTTAAAATTTTTTAAAAATTATTTTTTACCTTTATGGATTTTGATATTAAGTCCTGTTATAATTACATGAGGGGTTTTGGGGGTTTTTGTTAATTTTAAGGATTTTTTTCTTAACAGGATAATGGGAAAATAGTATTGAAGTATAAAAGCATGTATTTGTGACAAAGTCTTCGCAATCTAATGGAAAATATTCAGAACTCTCATAAGTTTATCCATGAACATAGGGTACTTTTTGGCATATCAATGAATTTAGGGTATTTTTTGACATTCATAAAACTATGATTTTATGCATACAGGAGAATCCCAACATCCATATGAATAAGGAAAAGACAGAAAAAAAGAGAGTCGAGCTTAGAAATCAGAAAGCTAATGAAAATAATTTAAAGTACATTACCTGCCTTGTCCCTCTTCCTGAATACATGCCTCCCCACTGATTGTAGAGATCACAGGCACAGATTCGTTCACGTTTTGCTTATATACATTGTCACATATCCAGATAGCTTAGTCAAAGAGTATCTTGCTTTTTCTTTATGTTGCATTGTGTTCTGGCTAGAAAAACTAACAATCAGAAATCTCATTTATGCTGAAAAAGGAAAAAGTATTAAAAATATCACTGCTTTAACAATTGTTTATAAATATTGGCAACCTAAAATTTTCCTTCCACTGTGTGAAAAGCATCTTAAAAAAGATGCTCTGCAGTTCCTGTCCTAGAATAGTCTGTTGGTATTTCCAAGCAGTTATATGAAATCTTACTTCTCCTTGGCCCAAAAATTCAAGACATTTTGGTCTTTTAAAGTCAGGTTCTTCTATTTTTCAGATTTAT
>PYHW01009739.1:1574589-1606075 GCA_013186435.1 Turdus rufiventris | reverse complement strand
CTGTCCCGGCTCTCTCCAGGCTCCTGCTCGGCAGCCGTGGGCAGTCCCCAGCCACCCCGAACCGCGGGCAGTCCCGAGCCGCACCAGCAGTGCGCAAGAGTGCCGGGGCCCACCTGCGCACGGGGAGGAAGCCTGGGGCTGCAATTAAAGGCTACACCAATCAGTTAAAATGTTTACAAATCGAGCACATGCCTGTAAACCCGCGATGGCGCGATTCTGTTACTAATTCGTTACTTTGTTACGCGCCACGCGGCTCCTTGCTGAAAAAAAAGTGCGCCCTATAGACCGGTGTGCCTTATCTGATCTACAATGTTGCAAAATGTCCTGGCTCCCGGGGGGTGCGCCTTATAGTCCGGTGCGCCTTATGGTTGTGAAATTACTGTAAATTACTCGTTGAAATTTTTAATTTCAGTATGAGGACAAGTGCAGCTGCTATCCAAACCTTAATTGTTATTAAGGCTACTGATGACTCATTGTATCTGTATTGGAATTAATTTTCCTTATTACTGTTAAAATTATGTAACAGAAATCAACAGTATTTCTGGATGTAGCCAGCAAGATAAAGTTCTCAAGATGTATTTTATATATACTGTGGGAATTTATTTTTTTCCCACTCCTATGTTGCATGAAAAGATGCTTTGAAAAGAGAACTGGAAAGTTTCTTGGTAAAGTGTTTTATGTAAACCTTTCAAGTCCTCTATTTTTACTGTAATAGCTGTGTAGTTCTAAATCTGAAGGTTTGATATTTAGGTCTCAATCCACAAAGCTGTTTTGTTGTGTTTGATTTTAATGGGTTATTTCCTTGGTTGGAAAAAAATGGCCTCCAAGACATCAAGAAAGATTCATTGGTTTTGTACAACTTATAGGAGGTGGATACAGAACATAAACATCTACTTGTGATGAAATACATGAACAGGAGTTCTATCTGTTGTTAATTATTAATGCTTCTTTTTTTTTTTTTCCTGTGCTTGGTTACAGTAGTTCTTAGCAGATGTTAATATATTTGAGCTCAAATCCAGCACCCCATTGAAAGTCTTTGCAGTCTTTGTCTTGAAGTCAGTCAGAGGAATCATTAATCGTGTCCTCAGCTACTCTGGAATCTGTCAGAACCCAGTGCTTGTCTCATTCACAGACAGTTTTATTCCTTCCAAAATCTGACATGAGAGAAAGATTAATTTATTTTTCGCAAAATGTTTTAAGAATTATACTTAAGGAAACAATATAGATTGTTTGCAAATAATGAATTTATAGGCTGCTAAAGTAAATAAAAGAAATTTCTTAAAAAGGGTTTGTGAAGTAGCTATTAAACATTGTCATTGATAGCATATTATTGTGATTACAAGTCTGTCAGGGAACTTCTGCACAAAACTAAACCATGCTCTTTACTGTAATGTTGAAATAGCAATTTTCCCTGTAAGCTCTCTTAGCAGTATTTTATAATGCTGATGTGAGGGGTGCTAGCAGGAATTTAATTGATGGATTTCCATATTCGGAGTCAGCTTGGAGTACTCACAGACACAGTTTTGGAATGATATTCTGTGAAAGTGTTCATTTTAATGCCATCTTAATTGAGGCAGGTAGTTATTAGTTCTACCCTTAAAGACGAGAAGAACACATACATTGTCACTATTTGTCCTGTTAAATGCTTCTAATTATTTTCAGGCACAGCGGTGGCATCAAGGTAATGAGCATTTTGGCCGCTCTTGGTTGGCAGGAGATGTTGTTGGATGTATGGTTGACATGAATGAGCACACTATGATGTTCACCCTAAATGGTGAAATCCTGCTTGATGACTCAGGCTCAGAACTTGCGTTCAAGGACTTTGAAGTTGCTGATGGTAAGTTCTGTAATATATGGGGCTGTTAACTTGCTATTGCCCAGTTTGTGCTCTGACTTCACTTCAACGTGTTTCTTTTGTGTTTCATGTCCCTGTTCTCATCCCTGCCCCTGCATCCCCTGCCTCGTCATTTTTTCTATTTGATTAGTATTAGCCTTTTGGAAAGGAAATTTGCTGGGTGTGACAATGAGGAAGGGTTTTTATCTCTAGTGATCTTTGTGGCTGTCTTTTGTTGTGAGACCCTTTAACCGTTTTTTCAGGGATGTGTCTGAAGAGGCAGATTTATGACTTAATATTTCATCCTCACTGCAGAAGATCACCATATGATGTAATAGAATTATAGAGTGTATTACAGAATGATTTGAGTTGGAAGGGACCTTTTAAGAGCACCTAGTCCACTCCCTTACCATAAGGGGCAAGGGCATCAGATCTAGCTGAGGTACTGAAACAATACCAAGTGTTTCTCCAATTTGTGAGAAACTGTGGTAGTGAGTTTAAGCCATCTTTAAGGTTTTGTGTTAACACTGGGAGGAGAAATACACCTGATCCAACTGATACAAAACTATCCTCCAAAATATTCTGCTTAGTTCTAAACCAGCAGATCGAGTTTTGTGCTTGTTGTAGGGTTCTTGGTGCAGGGTTCAACATCCACAAGCAGGTGCTAGTTTACTGTGAAGACATAACATATGAGATTGCTTAAGATGGCAAAGACTTTGAGGGTTTGTCAGGTGGCAAATTGATTCTGTACCAAAGGAGTAATTTTGTTTGTAAATTTAATTATATACCTGTGTGCAGATAGAAACAGAAAAGGGGTAAGAAATTGTATTAAGTAAGTTAACTGCATAAAACTTCTGAACCATTGTAATGTTAAAAAAAAAAAATTAAGCTTTAAGCTTTCATTTCTTGTAGATACATATGTTTTGCCATAAATATTATACATCTATTAAACAACACAGCTGTAGCTGAGAGATAAAGTTAAATTTTTTTTAACAATGAGAGCTCTACGTGTTATTGTAGGGTTACTCATCCCTACCCTATTCCCATGGGAAAAATGAATTTCATACCTCTTAATTAGGCAATTCCCTCTTTGAATTTTAACCACTTATTATTTTCATCTGGATTTCAGAGTATTTTACTTTCAGGAGTACTTTGGGAGATTTTTTCCCCTTCCTCTGTGATATATTAGGAATCAGAAATATTTTTATTATATTTAAAATTACATAATTGCCATTAATTTTATGGACTGGTATCTGTTACTTTACTGCCTTTGGATTTCCTTAGATGCAGTGGTGAGGGTGAGGACATCAGAACTGGCTTACTGTTAGTGTTATATGCAAAAAATCATCTTGGTGCCATTAAATTTTAATGGCTTTCCAGTTATTAGTTAGTATACTCCCATTGGGGAATAGAGGCTTCTGAAAGAAACTCTAATACCATTAAAAGCTGAGGGTAGGCTGCATTTATTCCAAGTTGATGAAATCACAGTGGTGTACTTTTTGTGGTGCTTGTTTCTAGCTGCAGGTTCAAATGGAAACAGATCTCTCTGCTAAAGGAGCTCCTGGCTTGACATGGAGCCTGAAGGCTTCGGTAACCATGTCAGAGACTTTATGTAAAATTTTCCACATATCCTTTTAATTCACTTTAAGTTCCTTTGGTACAGGTTTCGTAGCAAAGAGCTTGCCCTTTGAAATAATATGTCCTAGTCCGTTTTCAAGGGAACATGCTGATTGATGTTAGATTTAATAACTCCAAAGCTATATTTGATACAAAAATATTGGAGGCAAAAGGTGAGGGGAAGGGAAGACAACTGATTATGAGCGTGTATGTGCTGTGCAAACACACATATTAAATACACAAAATTAATTTATGGAACTTTTTTTTTTGTTGCTGTTGATAGACTGGTTTTCGTTTGTTACTGGTCTTGTTATTGGCTCTTGCTTAACAGCACTGAGACCTTTCTGCAGGTCACTTCAATCACTGAATCATGTTCATGTTGTGTTACTGCACAAAAGGACCTTTTGCTTTAGAAAGCAATTAGAATTTCTGATGCAACCCTGCAGTAAATCAGTCCTGTAGATTTAATTTACTTAGGAACAATGAAAAGGGGATATGGTGCTCTGCCAGCTTAGTAATATGGCTTGTGCTGCATGTTAGATTGTACTACCAACAAGAGAAGCTCTTTGGAATTATGGCAGATGAATTTATTTATGAGATATCATCCCAGGAGTAAAATTGATAAGCATAATTGCATATTATTTTACATTCGTAGCAGATAAATTTAACTGTAGATATGAACAGGTACACTTGTACAACCCAAATTTTATTTCATCAAGTCATGATCTCTGTGAGCAGGAACTGTTTGTAGTGTTTGGCAAATTGAGTGAGGAGGTTCGTGTTGTACTCTTGGAAGCAGGGGACATTATGAAAAGTGTTGCTGTCCTGTGCTTTTGCTATGTGTGACAGAAAATTCTAGACAGTTACTTTTAAAGTTGGTAGTGTTTAATTTTTTTTACTTGCTTTACTATTTCATACAGTGAAATAAAATTTCCTCCATAGCCCAGTTAAGTATCTGGAGATTAGAAGCCAGGTTAGGGGTAAATAATCTTTTCATATAGCCTCCAGCATGCAAGGGTTACATGGGATTTGTGAATAATAGTATCTAAAATGGCTTGATACACATTCAAAGATGGCTATTGAAATTCATTTTTGTTCTGTAAAAAGGTATGTAGCTGCCTTAACAGCACACCCCCTATAAGATGAGATGCTCTGTCTTTACCGTGTATAGAAGAGCCCTAAAACACCTAAATGACAACTAAATCATTGGCAAATCAATGCAGAATTTCACCAGAGATAGAAATAGGATTTTCATGGTTAGGACTGGGACTGGTGTTTACATTCCAATTATGCAGAGCCCCAGTTACTGTAGAGTTACAATTACGTGCAGGAACCAGCTACATGTACAGTACCATCTGTTATCAAGGAGAGGGACTCTCATCTTGATTTTACATTGCCTCCATTGGCAAGTTTGATGGGATGGACTGTGTTAAGTAAAAATATCAATGACAGCTTGACCTGTGTAGGAGTTTTTCTGGTGTTTCTTTGTTTTCTTTCAGGGAAACTTGCAAATGCTCATTTTCATTTTATTGCATTTTATTTGTGTATATTTAAAATACTTGCTTCACATCTAATCAATCTGGGAGGTTTGGCTTTTTTTGAAACCACAGAAAAATGTGTAGGTAGAATAATTACCATTTTTTGAGTGATGAGGTGAGAATTGTAAGGTTATTAAAAACAATTTTGATTTTTGGCTTTCCTTAGCAACTTTTGCAACAGCTTGTGGATTCATTTTACTCCACAGAGAGCCTAGTAAATTCTCCATACTAGAGCTGCTAGGCTTTATCATGGCGCATATCTCTATATAAAAATATTATTTTCCTAGTTATGAGTTGTTTCATGCAATTTTGTTCTGCTCAGTGCTGGAAAATACTTGCATTATTGTCCATCACTGGATTTGCACTAGCAGAATTAACATAGATCATGTTCTCTATTATTGCTGTGTTATCTGAGGAGTTGATGTCTTGTGATTTAAAAGCCAAGCTGTGAAGATAAAAATCTGGACTTCAGTTTATGGCTGATAGTGTTACGTCATTAAATTTGTCATGTCTAATACAAATACACATGACAACCATTCTTGTGTATATATAGTAAAATCTTCAAAAAATGGTGCTGAAGGCTGATCGTTTATCTGGTGGACAGCAATTCCTGTAGATGGTACTCTGGAGTGTGCTTTGTCTCTGAAGAACAAACATCATTAATAGATATTCTGCTCTTTTTTTTTTTTTTTTTTTAATNTTTTTTTTTTTTTTTTTTTTTTTTAATCTGGTCAGCCTAAAGAAAACTGAGGAACTACTTCGTATTTTGTCCTTATATTTTTCAATTCCTCTTATATACATGTGAATCACAATCACTAAACAGAGCTTCATGTTTCTTGTTGATAGAAGGCATTCTGGCATTCTGTTAATAACTAGGTCAAATGAATCTACAAAGCAGTTTATAGCTGTGGAAATTGAAAAACAGGATGAAAAGAAATAGAGGAAATAAGATTTTCTTAGGTTTTTAGACTGTGGAGCTGAAATTGAGGAAGAAAATGTATAGGCAATGCGCCTGCAGAACGGCCATATGGGAAAGTGCCCCAGTCCATTCTGGAGAATCAGGAAAAAAAAAAAACCAGTTTTTTGACAAGAAGTCACAAATGTGTTCCTTGTTTTAGTGGTCCCAGACCAAAATACCTTAAGTTTCATGAAGCTATGTTGTCATTTTGTGAGTTCTCATTTTCTAGAGCCAGAGTTTTGTGAATTTTTAAGATTAATTGTATTGGAAAAAAAAATCTATGACATGCACTTTGTGCATTTTGTAAGCTTTCTTCCACTATTATATCTGCATGGGCAAGCACTGTATTACTTTTAGAGTAAGATTCTGTCAAAGTACAATGAATAATGACATCTTAGGAGGAATACCAAAAGTAGTAAGACTTAAAGGAAAATTGGCAATACTCTACCAGCTCAGCAGAGAGATTAACCAAGAGCTGGCTATCAGACTCTGTGGTGTAGTTTGAGTGTTGCCTAAAAATATCCATGACTGCTAGAGGGCTTTTCTTTTTTTTTTAGAATGATGTTTAAGATACATTACTTTGTGACATGCAAGATTGATGTGCTGTTGATGATTTCTTACCTTTATAATCTTTGCTTTTTAGATTTTTTTCTCACAAATATTTTTCAATTCAGTTATAGAAGAGAGCTGCTCACCAGTGTTCATTAGGTACAACCCATATGTTTTTTTGATCTTGTTCTTAGGATTTCTACCTGTGTGCAGCCTGGGCCCATCTCAAGTGGGAAGAATGAACTTTGGAAAAGATGTCAGCACTCTAAAATATTTTACTATATGTGGCTTACAGGAAGGGTATGAACCCTTTGCTGTTAATACAAACAGAGACATCACCATTTGGCTGAGTAAAAGGCTTCCTCAGTTTCTACCAGTGCCACAAAACCATGAACATATTGAGGTTTGTGATCCTAGTGAAATGTTTCTAGACACTTGAATATATTTATGTTTCTACTTTTGTACTTCCAAACAAGATTTTGATGTGATAGATTGACCCAATTCTGCATGAACCTTACACCTGTTACAAATTTCTTACATTTGATGGGGTTGCAAAGAATGTAATTGTTTGATTGGTAGTTTTTTTTTTTCCTACAAAACCTGTGATGTGTCAGCATGACTTTCTGAGAGGCAAATTATATAAGATGTCCTAATTAAGAGCTCCTTGTGCAGTGAGAGCTATGTAAGGATTTCCAGAAAGTGGGCATTTTTAAATAACAGATACTGTGTGTTTTAGTGCACACACTTTTTGATTTTTCCATAGCTAATTGGTTTGATTGTAATAAATATTTATTAGCCAGTTGTGTCAACACTTATGTCCCAATCAGTTGTGCATCTTGATGGAACTGAATTCATGCTTTGTAAGTTTGCCATGAAATCTTTCTGAAATGATGTAATAAGAACTCTTTTTCAGCTGGTGTGTGGCATTTAGGAAACAGTTTATGTTCTTTCATATGTACATGCATGATTTTTATTCCTTGGTCTTTGTTGTTCTGGGCACAGTTGGATTTATGTTGCAGAGTTATGGTGAGAAGGACAATTTCTTTGTGGCTGTTTTTTAAAAATTTAACAATGGAGCAACAAAAACATCCACTCCTCATAGTATTTATTTCCCTTCAAAATGGAAGCACATGATTGCACTGCATTAGACTGTTGACATCATGCTGTTGCGAATTTTGCAAGTCATGGATGCTTATTGTAGAAATATAAATTGAATGTTTATGTGGCAGAAAAAGCATCAGCTTTAAAAAACCTACATCTTTGTTTCATAGGTGATGAGAATTGATGGCACCATAGACAGCTGCCCATGTCTGAAGGTCACACAGAAGTCCTTTGGTTCCCAGAACAGTAAAACAGATGTCATGTTTTTTCGATTAAGCATGCCCATTGAATGTGCTGAGGTGTTCTCCAGATCAGCTGCAGGAGGATTACCAGGCTCTGGTCTTTTTGGCCCAAAAAATGACTTGGAGGATTATGATGCTGATTCTGATTTTGAGGTTCTAATGAAAACTGCTCATGGTCATCTAGTTCCTGACCGGACAGAAAGAGAAAAAGATGCCACAAAAGCAGAGTTGAATAACCATAAAGATTATGTTCAAGAAAAGCCCTCACGTCTTAAACAAAGGTTAGTAGCTTGCTGCCTTTTCCCACTCCTCCTTCTTCTGCTTCTCAAAGAAAAGTGCCACTCATGTTTGACAGACCAGTCAATTAATTTTTGAATATATAGTCTAAGGTCAGAATTAGTGTAAGGGTTTTTAAAAATGAGCTTGTCTCTTTCTCTTTTCTGAATAATTTACTTTTGTTATTGAGCTTTTAGTAGAGATTTTAATTTTACTTTTTTTTAATTGCAGATTTATGCTCAGGAGGACAAAGCCAGATTATAGCACGAGTCACTCTGCACGGCTTACTGAGGATGTGCTAGCAGATGATAGGGATGACTATGATTATTTGATGCAAACTTCCACGGTATTGTAATATAGGATGATGTTTTAGCTCTTTGGGGTTTTTTAGTTGTTTGGTTTGGATTTTTAAAATGCTTACGTGTTTTTTTCCATTGTAAGAGTTTCAGAAACAGTCTAATTTTCAATTTAAATGTCTGTGGTAGCTCTAAACCTCAACTTAAGTTCAAAATATTTTGTTCCTTTGATTTGATTGTCAGACTAAAACCATCTCCAAATAAAAACCTATAAACTAGTTCAATCCATTTTTGAAACTACTGTTGATATACACCAGACATAAAAGAGGAAGATTATAAAATGTCAAAATAGTGGAATAAATTGGAAAAGGTACGTTAAACTAGTAGGTCAGTGTTCAGGACCATTTGAAAACATCTCCACCAATTCTTCAGAACATATAAAACATATATGTAATGGAATTCCCAGTGAAAGTTTTGTGCATGCTTTTTAGATTTTTCTGTGACAGGATCAGCTCCATAAGCACTCATCCCTCAATGTTCAAAGGAAAACAAATAGTCCTCTTTTGGATGTGTTCTTCTCTTTCTAAAAGATATTAGATAGTAGAAACTGGGTCATCTGCAGAATATAAATCGTAGTTGCTGTAGAAATATTTCTTACAATGCTATGATGCAGATGCCTTCAATATAAGCATATAAACTGCATATTTAAGCTTGTCCAGTTTTTTGTTTAAAAATGCATATTTTGTTTGCTGTATTTTGGTTTGTATTTATAGTCTTCATTGCTATGCTTGTGAATTTCATTTGAACAAGCCTATGCTGCTTTTGAAGAGATTACATTTTTTCAGATTTAGAGCAGCAAATTAATTCTGAAACAGAATGATGCACTGGGGAATAAACACTGACATTTGATAATGTTATTTTTTTATTAACAGTATTATTATTCTGTGAGAATATTTCCTGGTCAAGAACCTGCTAATGTCTGGGTGGGCTGGATTACATCAGACTTTCACCAGTATGACACAAGCTTTGACTTGGACAGAGTGCGTACTGTCACCGTTACACTGGGAGACGAGAAAGGGAAGGTTCATGAGAGGTTGGTTACAATTTGCTTAAAAAGACCTATATTTTATACCCATGCAAGTAACTTGAAATATATAAGGTGTAAATATACTCCATTTAATGTGGTTGGGTTGATGTAGAAAAAAGAATTATAACAGCAGGTAGGAAAAAGTAGTAATTTGTTACCTGTTCTTGCTTGTGAAGATGCAGTGGACTGATAATCTAGTCAAATCAATAGGCACTGAAAAGTAAGACAGTGCAGCTTTCTATATAGTTTGAAATTATGATCCTGTAAATATTGATTTGTGAGGCCAAAATTAGTACATGAGCTCATCTCAGCACTTCAGTGATAGTGATAGTTTATTATGCATACCAGAACCTTTTGTTATGCTTAACACTAAATGATTTAAACCCTTGACTTGCAAAGTCAGTTTTGTCTTTGGTATTTTACAAATTATTTGAATTTTTCATACATTGTCATCTTCACTTTTTTTTTTTTTCCGTTACGAGGTCCATGTTTCTTTGAACTTTGGCAGTGATTAGGATGTGATCCATTGTTTTTGGCCACAAGGCCCTGTGCCCTGTATGTTTGCAGCCACACAAGGTTGTTCTTAGTTTGTTGCAGAAATTTTGCACACCATTCATAAATAAATTTATCTTTTGACATTCAGTATAAAACGCAGCAACTGCTATATGGTGTGCGCAGGAGAGAGCCTGAGCCCTGGACAAGGACGTAATAATAATGGTCTGGAGATTGGTTGCTTGGTTGATGCTGCCAGTGGTCTGCTCACCTTCACAGCTAATGGCAAGGAGCTAGGCACATACTATCAGGTGAGTATTTTTTGATGGTGTCTCACAGTGGGCAGGGAGAAAACGGAATCCTTAGCCTGTATCATTAAAGGCTTTAGTACAAGACTGTTAAGAAAAAGTATCATCACTTTTATGGCAATAATTTTTTCCTTTGATCTAGGTTGAACCAAGTACAAAGTTGTTTCCTGCTGTATTTGCTCAAGCTACAAGCCCCAATGTTTTCCAGTTTGAGTTAGGAAGAATAAAGGTAAATAATACTTCATTTTGTACTCGTTTAGGAATAACAAATCATATAGAGTAAGTTTTATTTTATTTCATTTCTGCCATTTATTTCCTGCAGTGTGTTCTTGGTATTTGGGACTCTTTTGATTCCAAGTATTTGCACTATTGCTATTTTTATTCTTAACTCAGTGTTAAATACATAATGAATTTAATATACAGCACATTGAATAAGAAGGGTTGAAACTGAGTTTTCAGAGTCTGAGTGAAACTGAGATTCAGAGTTTTCTGAATCTCATTTTTCATGGTGAAACAAAATTACTTTGGTTGGTAAAGCAAATTTCCTAATTTTACAAACAGAGCATGGATGACTGGTGTATCTGAAGAATTTGGTTAGAGTTTTAAAATAATTATGAAGTACATTCAGATAGAACACAAGAAAACTGAGCTAATTTTTCCTTCCTTTCTTTGGATACTTGGATGTCTAAGAAATCAGAAGAGGAAAAAGAAAAGTGGTCCAAGGAAGTAACCATATGTGGCAGTCAAGTTTCTATTTCAAATTTAGCTGCTCTTAAAAATCAAATATGGAAAACGCTGTCTTGCTGCTAATCTTCCAGCAGTTCCTAGCTTGTATTTAAAAATGACAAAAATGTTGATTTCCTGTTCTACTGTACTGTACTATATATTGGGTATATTTCTGGAAAAGAAATGCAGTATTTGGTAAAGGTGAAGAAACTGATTGTCTCTCCCATTGTCATTTTCCAGAACGTAATGCCATTATCTGCTGGATTATTCAAAAGTGAACACAAAAACCCAGTCTCTCAATGTCCTCCACGTCTCCATGTCCAGTTTCTGACTCATGTGCTTTGGAGCAGAGTGCCAAACCACTTCCTGAAGGTGGATGTGTCTCGGATCAGTGAACGTCAAGGCTGGATGATACAGTGCCTGAATCCTTTGCAGTTCATGGCCCTTCATATTCCTGAGGAAAACAGGTTGATGTTTGTTTTGTACTGTGTGAGTTATGTTGGGATTATGAACCTAGTAAGGTAATTCCATCTATGTAAGAAAGGCCCAAGGTCTTCTCTGTATTTATAACACATGTAAATATAGACCGTGTATTTTGATTTAACTGATGTTAAAATTTATCCAAATTTCCAGTGTTTTAAAATGTCCCTTCTTTTGCACTGTTTCCAAGCTCTCCCAATTACTCTCCAAACATGCTAATAGTATATAAAGATTTGCAAAAAGTGAAAGAAACTTGGCTTATAAATTTTTAATCTGTAAAATAAGCAAAAATCTGGTTTTGTAGAGATTTTTCAAGATTTGTGACAATTTAATTATTCATTTGCTTTAATCTTGCTAAATTTAATTGAAACAATTGAAGACATTTAATTCTGTGATTTCCTTGTTACCCAAATGTCTGAGCATTTTGACAGAGCCTAAATGAAAAACAAGTCACCAAGAACCCCAACACTGAACCCTCTTCAAATGCACTGGTTAGTCTGTTGCCACTTTTCACCCCCAGAATTAAAACCAGCAAATGATATAAATATCTTAACTCCAACTGGTTTAAAACCCTAATTTTCAGTTATGTGAATTCTTATTTGTGGTATGAAAAAAAAATATTCTGTGTTAAGTAAGCAATTTGGATTTTTTCCCCACTGAAAGTGGTTTAAGTAATGATTTTAGAGTGACTTGAATATATTTGCGATTAAACTTTATTATTAGTCTTGATTGTTACATTGACAGTATTTCTCACATGAAAGCTGAAATGTGAAAAAATTCATCTTTGGAACTGATATTGTGCTAATGTTATCCTCAGGGAGAAGTTTGAATCCCTTAAAAAGATATTTTTGCATATGTGATTTACTATGCTGTTTTTTCTTCTCTGCAGAACAATTGATATTTTAGAGCTGACAGAACAAGAAGAATTGCTGAAATTTCACTACCACACCCTCCGATTGTATTCAGCTGTTTGTGCTTTAGGCAACAACCGAGTGGCCCATGCTCTGTGTAGCCATGTAGATGAATCTCAGCTCCTCTATGCTATTGAGAATAAATATATGCCAGGATTATTACGTGCAGGATATTATGACTTACTCATTGACATCCATCTCAATACCTATGCAACTGCCAGGCTGATGATGAATAATGAATTTATAGTTCCAATGACAGATGAGACCAAGAGTATCACTTTGTTTCCTGATGAAAACAAAAAACACGGTCTTCCTGGTATAGGACTTAGCACTTCCTTAAGGCCAAGAATGCAGTTTTCCTCTCCGAGTTTTGTCAGTATAAGCAGTGAATGCTTTCAGTTCAGTCCTGAATTCCCTTTGGAAATTTTGAAGGCCAAAACCATAGAGATGCTGACTGAAGCTGTCCAGGAGGGAAGCCTCCATGTCAGAGATCCAGTTGGAGGTTCTACAGAATTTCTGTTTGTCCCTCTCATCAAGCTCTTCTATACCCTCCTAATTATGGGAATCTTCCACAATGAGGATCTGAAACACATCTTGCAGCTGATTGAGCCCCGGGTTTTCAAAGAAGCAATGAGTCAGGAGGATGAAGTCGATTTCTCAGAGAAGGAGTTCAGTTCAGATGAATTCAAGTCAGAAGAAGGAGAGGAGGAAAGCAGAGGGGAGCAAATGCCAAAGGAAGGACTTCTTCAGATGAAACTTCCAGAACCTGTTAAATTACAGGTAAAAATACTGTTTTGATAGTGGTTGTTCCTGTTTTCTTCATGTGGTAATTTATCTTTCAAGGAATAAAGCATTTTGAAATCAATTTCTTTAGTTAAATAGGTATTTTCCTTATAGAAGACTAGAAGATTTAGTATCTTTCTGATATAAACTTGCTCGCCATAGACCAAGCAAGTGTGATTTCATTAAAAGAATTACTTGCTCAATGCTATCAATAGTTAATTTTTTATTTTTATGGATCCAAACAGAAAAGACATTCCCAAGAAGAAAGGGGTCAATTCACTCTCTTAGAACTTCAGTTATGTCTGAGGCACATTAATCTCTGGCAGATGCCAGATATTCCTAGTGCAAAATTGCTTTACATGTAGTAAATAACAGCAGTAAATGATCCAGACATTTTATTTTATACTAACTGTTGCTGTAGGTAATCCATCCTTGCTTACATAATATGCAGAAGATGTTTCTTAGCTTGCCAACTCATGTCTCTTACAATACTTTTGTATTCAGATGTGTCATCTACTCCAGTACCTGTGCGATTGCCAGGTGCGACACCGAATAGAAGCCATTGTAGCATTTTCCGATGATTTTGTGGCCAAGCTCCAAGAGAATCAGCGCTTCCGGTACAATGAAGTGATGCAGGCCTTGAACATGTCTGCTGCCCTGACAGCCAGAAAAACAAAAGAATTTCGATCCCCTCCTCAAGAGCAGGTACTGCTTACAATGGACAGTTTCTTTCTTGTTGCACTTCATTTGCTTTTTATGTTGCACAGTTCTGTTTGATTTGAAAGCTTTTCCTTTTGGAGATCAGTGTAATTTGTCTTTTCTATTCTCTAAGATTAACATGCTGCTGAACTTTAAAGATGATAAAAATGATTGTCCTTGCCCTGAAGAAATTCGGGATCAACTCTTGGATTTCCATGAAGACCTAATGACACACTGTGGTAAGTCTTGTTGCTGAATATTTTTGCTTTTTAAATTATATTAGCTTCAGAAGCAGTTTTTATAAGTAATTTTATGTAGGAAACATCAACTGAATAGTCTATAAATTACACTGTAAAAATTATAAATGTTATCAAATAAAGATAATTAGCTTGTAGTCAAAACCAAGGAAATATCGTTATCCTTATCCGATTAAACTGGAAGGGAATGCTGTGTGTTTTGCTTTGCATGCATCTGTTTTGCAGGCTGACAAACTCAGTTCCTTCATTCTCTCCTTATAGGGCAAGCAGTCCAGACATCAGTGGGTCATGTTAGATGCTTTCCAGATTTTCAATATTTTTCTTCTGTTTGGTAACAGGAAATGTTGATGAAATAAATAATTTAGATAAACATTTAGAAAGGAAAACAAGCTTTATCTTTTGATTCTTTCAATTGTTCTTTAGTTGTTTTCCATCACTCTCCTCTCAGATTACTTAACGTAGTTTTTGTCATTACCTTTTTCTTGTGAAGGAAAATTGAAATTTGCATTATCTACAAGTAGAAAATTAATTTTGTGGGTCAGAGGGTGCATTATGAGAGAACAGAACTAATTACTCTCTATATTGCAAAATAAGCTAAACAGTTACATATCCTAAGTCAAATGTTTACTTACTTAGTCAGCCACCACTTGGGGATTCACATTTTGTGGAATGATTGAGAGAAATGTATTGGAAGTTTGCAAATCAAAAAAGCACAACTAGAGTTCAGGGAGTAGTGTAACTGTGGGAAAACAGACATTTCATTTGGGTAACTTCAGACCCTCTCTGTGTTCCAGTTGATAAGACATTTCAGTCTCTTTACTGTTAATTAGTTTGGTTGAGGAGACTGCCATCCAAATAATTTTGTAATATGAATTAGTGTGTAATATGAATTTACTGACGATCATTGCTTAGTGTAGCGTCAATTGCCCTGTTACGACAAAGTATAACAAAATAACTTTTAATATAAATGGAATTGTATCTAATGCAAGAAAATCAGACAAGTAGAACCAGATGCAATAAATGGAGAAGAATGATGTTATATCATGAAGAAACATCCTATAAAATTTGAGACTGCTTAAGAACTCTTGACAAAACCCTTAACTTAAGAACTTATTTTGGAAACTAAAGAATTCAGAAAATGGTTGAATAGTATTTTTACTTAGTGTGAGTACAGGTGCAAGTCAAGATTTTTAATTCCTCTGCAATGTATGCATGAATCAATAAGTTTTAAAATTATAGAAATGAGCTGATAGGAATCCCATGAAGTTCGGTGTTGGGAAGTATAAAGTCCTGAACCTGGGAAGGAATAACTCCAGCAGCAAGGACAGGCTAGGGGCCAAATTAGAAATCAACTTTGCACAAAAGCTGGGGTCTTCAGTACAAGAGAGACTTGGCCATACAGGAGTGAGGCCAGGGAGGACTTGTCAAAGATAGTTAAATTCTCGGATCATTTTATGTACAAGGAGATAATGAGAGGACTGGGGTTGAACAGGAAGTTCAAAGGGGGATGGTATCCATGTATATAAATACTTGTTGGGCAGGGGGAATTTAGAAAGCTAAGAGAGACTTTCCTCAGAGGTGTCTAGTGACACAAATTAAAAATCAGGAAATTCTACTTGTTTGTTACTGTAGGGTGATGAAATTCAAGAATAGGTTATGGAGCCTCTTCACCATAGGAGACATTCAAAACCTCACTGGACGTGGTCCTGGGAAACTTGCCTTTGTTGAACTTGTTTTGAGCTGGGAGGCTGGACTCTAAAGGCTTATTCCAAACACAGCTGTTCTGTGATTCTGTGAATCTTCACATTAATTGTTTTTCACATTTTTATAGCTTGTTGTAGTAATGTCATGAAAGAGCTCTGTATTGTGAGGGTGGATAGTTCTGACAGATCACAGAGAAGTATATTTATTATATCACTCGTGCTTTAATTTCTTTTATATCTTTTACCTAAAAATCTTTACTACTATCATGTCAACCACACTGTATCTCTAGGGACTATATCTGCACTTCTGAACTGCATATATCCAAAATACAACCATCAGTGTTAGTGTGGAAAAATGCATACTGGGGGAAATATATTTATTGTATGTTTTATGTATATCATCACGCGATTTATATGCTAAATTTCTAAGGTGACCTGATCCTTATGTGTACTTTCCTGCTTGGCACATATGTCTGTTCTATACTTGCTCCAAATGCTGGTTAAGTATGTCCCATATAAAGCTCTCAGAGCAGAACAACAGTTCAGTTTAATTATGTTTTTACACACAAGATGTTTGTAGCTTGCTTAATTTTATTCTTTCACTACTTTGTGCATTTTTTTTAATTTCAGGAATTGAACTAGATGAAGATGGAACCTTGGATGGCAACAGTGATTCAACCATTAGGGGTCGCCTCCTATACCTTATGGAAAAAGTTACATATCTGAAGAAGAAACAAGCTGAGAAGACAGTTGATGATGATGATAAGACATCCTGTAAGCAAAATTAAATCAGTTTATTGCAACTTGATTACAAAGGGGAAAAGAAGCAGACCAGGAAGTTCTTCACAAATTTTCAGCCAAAATAAAGTGTATTTTTCGTGAAATATCTGTGCACCCTGAAGTTTGCAGCTTAACTCAAAACAAGCACAAGTGAATTTATTAGATTTGTCTCCCAGTACGATGTAGAGGAAAATTTCTTTTAGTGGCACTTTCGCCCCACATCCTATGTCGACTCATAAGTCTTTCAGAATGTATCTTGCTTTTAATAGAATTAGTGCAGACTTATTAATTATAGCAAGGTCCTGCTTTATGAGAATTTCCTCAGCTGCAACAGCTTCAAATCAGTATTTGCATGAAGATTACCATATGAAATAGCCTGCAATTAGACTTTAATTAGCAAAAGCCTCTCCATCCAACCTAAAATTCAAGATTTGCTGACTGCAACTGCTGTTCTGTCATTTTTTCTGATACTTTCTGCCTTTTTGATAAGAATCACTGCCAATGGCATCCTAGTTCTGCACTTGGTGACAACCGACTATTTAAATTTATCTTTTTATTTGTCATTGTTGCTTTTAATCTTTTTACCCCCTTTTTCTGTGGTACGTGACGCTTCCAAAAGTCCTTATTTTTAATGTGATAATTAGAGGCTGGGCCCATGCAGAATCTGGTGATGAATCTTATCTCTTCCTTTTTTCCTTGTAGTAAGCATAAAAGCTCTATAAAACCTCATTCTCACTTTCTCATATTAGTAGAAAGACTATTATATTAAACAAACAGACCCACAGGTAGGTGAAATGCAGCATTGCAGTTACCAAAACAGGAACAAAGCGATTGCCTGCTCCTGGGATTCTCCATTTAAAAAAACAAAACAGAACATACCAACCCAACCAAAAAGCTTAGCATTGTGTCCCTTCTTGTTATTAATTATTTCAGTCCTTCTGAAATATCAGCCCAGACACATTTTATCTTTTACCTTATTTTAAAAGTGTTTTTAGTCTTCAAAAATGCTGTACTCCATGTCAATGGAAACACCAATAGTAGAGTGCCTGGACAGCAACAATGAAATACAATAGTACTACTCTTTTCCCCCCCTTTCCCTATATTAGCACAATTTCTCTTCTTTGTTAATCATTCTATTTTCTGCAAATTCCTATTTATTCAGTGTATTTCTGTAAGTATTTTCTTTTTGTTTGTTAGTTTGAGTTATCCTGGATTTACCTTAACTGCAATTACATAGCTTGTCTATGTCAACATACTTTTTCCAAACATATATATATCCCAACTAATAAAGATTATCAGTGACACTACCAGATACAGGGTTTTTTGCTTCATTAGAGACTGAACTGGGAATATGCAAATGATGATTTATCATTTACTTAATATTAGTGTCTTTATTTCTTTTGAAGGGCCTTCGGCAAAGGAATAAGTTAAATGATTTTGTTGTGAACATTATAAAACTGTGAGTGCATTCAGAGCCTAGACATGTAAATAAATAATATATAATTTAGATATGCTATCAGTATAATTTTTCAGCCTTCATAATAGACTATAAAAGCCCTCAGACATATCTTAATAGAAAAATATTGAAAGCAATATACAGATATAAATCTGGTGACTTCGTGAGCATCGTCTATGTCTTCAAATTTTTACTATAGGCTTTTGGTTTTGAGATATTTCTGTTTCTCTTGTATGGTTTTATTTTTCTTTGATAGACTGTTAAAGAAACACCAAGGAAAAGCTGCTTCTTAGGAATTCATTCCAATTCATGTTGCATAGCGGGTTCTGAGGGACTAGCATTAGGGAGATGAGCAATTAATGGCAATTCTGTGATTTGTTTCCTTACAGCTACTCTCCAGCAGTTGATTTCAGACACGATGGTGCGATGGGCCCAGGAGTCAGTGATAGAAGACCCGGAGTTAGTGAGGGCCATGTTTGTGTTGCTGCATCGCCAGTACGATGGTATTGGTGGCCTGGTTCGAGCCCTACCGAAGACCTACACCATAAATAGTGTGTCTGTGGAAGACACCATCAATCTTCTGGCATCCCTTGGCCAAATCCGTTCCTTGCTTAGTGTCAGAATGGGGAAGGAAGAGGAGAAGCTTATGATTCGCGGATTAGGGTAAATAACTGAGTGTAACTTCCTATTTGCGGATTTTAGTTTGTTTTCATTATTTGCTGTATGGTTATGGCCAAGGTTGTACATGAAGTTTGAATCTGAATATTGGTGTAAATGCAGGCACTGCTCTCAGTTATATACAGATAAAGATAAAGCCTTTGCAGCATTATATGTATCATATGGGGGAAGGAGCTGTTGACATCTGTAAGACTTCTAAAAAATGTTGAAAATATGTATGTAATATTTTACCATACCAGAACCTATCTTACTACTACATTTTAAATAGTATGGCTGTGAAGAATTCTGTAAAGAATACTATCCATTTTTAATGAATTGCACTGGCTTTTGGCTCTTGACACGTACGATTTCCCACAGCAGTCAGCTAGTGGAGTTTTGCCTACCCATGTCTGCTCATATGCCATCCTTTTTATTGTAGATGGTATGTTTGAACTAGGAAGTAGTTCACACACTGTTATTCTTCCTAATTGTATCATTAATAATAGTGAAGTATAGGCTGATAAAGAGGTCAGCTGGAGGCAGCAATAAAGCAAACATGATAGTCTCTAGTAGGAGGGAGGTTAGTTGCTTTTTTTCACTCATGGTTTTCAAAGAGATGTCTTTTGATAATAAGCATCGGCTGTGATTTATTGAAAATATCCAGGCAGCAAGAGCAATGAGAACCAAAGACAGCATTATATAAATAATTCCAGGAATGCAAGCAGAAGCAAAGCTTTTGTTATGCAAAATACTACTTCTATTTTTTTTTTTAACATACTGAATATCCAAATAATGTCTATACATAATTTTCTATTGTCATTATAAACAACGCATACCTGTTAGATTACAGGCAGGTCTCATCAATGTTTCATGGTTGTTGAAGTCTTTGGCATGCTCATAGTAAGGCTTCGGCAATAGCAGGGGCTGCCCTCTGTCAAGAGACATGAAGTACTGGCATTTCTAAATCTACCTTTTTATGCAAATTAAAAATGTTTCATTTCACTCCAGTTCATGAAGTCTAAAATAAGTTATTACTAGATTTGGTTTTCATGTCGTATTCTGTGCTTAGTTCTTACATATTTTTTTCTACATTATCTACTGTGAATTAAAACCAAGATTTTCCGAATCTATTAAATGTTAACGGTGTTTCTGCTGATTAATAAAAGTCTGGTGTAAGTTAGATCAGTGTTCTCACTACCTTTTCCTATCACCTTGCTTGGTAGTCCTTGATAGTCTCTATAAAGCCTTGTTTATATCATCTTTATTGGTAGTCTCTATAAAGTCTTGTTTACCTTGTAAGTTACCCAGCTGTGCTATTTGTACCGTTTTTAGGCTGACCTGAGCTCCAACAACTATTCAAAATGCCATTTTATTTTTTTTTTATCTGAGTGGTATTCCTTTCTTTCAACTGAGAAATGGAAGTGTTACTCATTGCTGCTTTAAAAGTCAGTTTCCTCAGAAATGCTGTTAAGATTTTTTTCCCTAAGTGCTACATTTTATAATATAGTTCACAGTTAAACAGAACACTGAAAATGAATGTAATTTGCAAAGTAGGGCAATGTTGCTGGACAGTCCTTGAGGTGACATTTTGACTTTCTGTACTGCTTTCTGTAAAAGAAAGCTGCTGCACATAACAAGGAGGTTAGAATGTCTTGGAAGATTGATACCATTGAGGTCTTTTTCCAAGCCTGAAGCATTAATGCAGGAAGGAAATGAGACATCTCTTGGAGGCATCAGTACTGATAGGAAGTTTGGTTTTAGGTTTTGGGAAAAAAGTTACTGTGAAAAAAGTTACTGAAAAAATTCAGTGTCAAATAGTCTTCTTCATGCCTCATCTTCTAAAAGGCTGAATTTCCCTTGCCTGAGTGAAGGAGTTTTAGGTCAGGAAGGAAAAAAAAAGCCAACAAAAAACCACTGTTTAAAATGTAGAGTGAAATTTGAACAGTTGCCAACAGTATTTTCTCTAGTGACCTGCTAATCCTTTTGTCCCATGACCTAATTGCTTTCACAGTTATTTATGTATTTGATTTCAATACTAATTATAGTTTTTAGACATTTAATTACTCTTTAAACGGGCCATTTTTATTGGATATACCATGTCAAATAAAATATTGACATTATGATCTTAAAGTCTGATTTTAAATATGAAAATCTGTTCTGATGAAATATGTGGAAGATTCTAGGGAACAGTGACTCATGAATAATATTTATGTGCTTCTGATTTTGACACTTAGAAGACAGCTGGATACCCTGGATACCTCCTTCCCCTAGGATTTTTTATTGCTTTCAATGGCAGATAGCAAATGTCTCAACATTTTAATAATCTAAAAAGGATTTTGTGTCAAAAAATATTGCATACTTGAATTTAAAATTTAAAATAATATAGCAGTTTTGATGATGCTCTTGTCAGAACATAGTTTTAGATCTGAATGGAATTTCTAATGAAAGTAGAAGAGTTTTCTACTCCAGTATAAAAAAGGGGTGCACTAATTATAATATGGGAAAACAAAGGTCATGTTCTTCCACACTGTGCATAGAAAAATAGACAGGAGAGACTGAAACTCAATGGGAAAAGTCCCTGAGGCAATTTTTGACTTCAGGAGGTGGTGAAGAATTGCACAGTAAATCAGCTTTGCAAATAACATAATGGGTAAACTACTGGTCCATAACATTTTATTATTTTGTTTTTCTGTAGAGACATCATGAATAATAAAGTATTTTACCAACATCCAAATCTCATGAGAGCTTTAGGCATGCATGAAACTGTCATGGAAGTGATGGTGAATGTGCTTGGAGGAGGAGAATCCAAGGTAAAGCAATTCATTGTTAGAAGGCAGAGAGTTTAGGATTGAGCTGTTCAAAGCTTTTTCCTATAAGGTGGTGACCTAATACTGGAGGTATTGGGATCACAACCCTTCACTAATTTCCATTAACATAATAGTTGACTAACTTTTTTAGAAAAATCTGTCCTTCCATTCCAGAGGAAAGTATTACTAGCATTGTAATTTCAGATGCTTTAAAGAAAAACTTCAGCACTTCCTCTGTTTATTGTATTTTAAAGGGGAAATCTTTTTATTAACTAATTAAAAAACCTCTCATTATTTCTCTGTGAAACCGAGTACATATATACCTTCTTTCATGTTTGAATCTAGAATCTCTGGGTGATCCCAGCTTTAGTTTTTAAAGCTTATACCTTGATCTTTGAAGCTTAATGAGTTACTAACTACCTGAGAAAGTCCTGTTGATTCTGGTGAGAAATCTAAGCAGTTAATTTCCCTGAGGGGCAATGAGTACAACACCTACATATTAGTATGTTAAAAGGCTGTATGTAAATGATCCTTTGCCTGTTGTATGTCTGTATTAGAGTTTGAAATTTAGTCTGTTTTTATTTGCTTCTTAGGAAATCACTTTTCCAAAGATGGTGGCAAACTGCTGCCGTTTTCTATGTTATTTTTGCCGCATCAGCAGGCAGAATCAAAAAGCTATGTTTGATCATCTTAGCTATTTATTGGAAAACAGCAGTGTTGGCCTTGGTAAGTACAGTTTTTAAAATAAAATTTAAAACTTCCTGCTGGTTTATATATGAAACCACCTGTATTTTTCTGCATCCCTCTGCTTACTCACTATGTGTTAAAGTTTCTCCTATTTCCAGTGCAAAATATCTTCATTAACTGTATTGCTAACTCTAAACAACTCCCCTGACAGTAGCATTAAGTTGAGCTAATTTAGTATACACTTTGTTGTATATACCTGAACAGTCAGAGAGACTTAGTGGTTACTGGTGCTAATTTTGAGGAATGGAATATACTCCTGTTTTTACAAAGAGAATCATTAATAAGTTTTGGCAGCATTTCATTAAGGCTTACCTCTCACTGCTCAAGCTTGCACCCTTTACACATTTTTCTGTGTATTATTCAGTATACAGATGTGGCAGTGGAAGAAACACAGAACTCATTTGCTTGGTTAGATGCAGGACTAGATTCCCAGAAATGAACCTTGAAACTTTCTTAAACATGTTTGCTTTCCCTTTCTCACTTGAAATGTTGTAGACAAACTACATCTATCCTTATTTAATGTAGTACTTGAAATTGATGGATTTAGTGGTATGTCTGTGAATGAGACGAAATCATAGCTGTGTTTTTCCTCAAACAGAGTTGTGTCTGTTAGGAAAATGAGAATGAGATCTTAAGACAAAATACATGATGAGAAGAGGAATGTGTAAAACAAGCTGCTTTTCGCTTGAACATTCATACTGTATTTTCATTTCATATCAGTGTTAAATTTCATGCAAGTGCGGGATGATTTACTATAAACTAAGATGTATAAATTTTGTATTTGTACTAATGTGCTAAGACAAAATGTTGCATCTTGTTAAAAAAGCATTAATGTGTTTCCTATGAATTTGTTGAGATTTATTAAATTGGTGTTAAAACTCAATGTTATTTTAACAGCCTCCCCTTCCATGCGAGGGTCAACTCCTTTAGATGTTGCTGCAGCATCTGTCATGGATAACAATGAACTTGCTCTGGCTTTAAGGGAGCCTGATCTGGAGAAGGTTGGTAGCTTCTGCATCAAGCATTTTATTTCCACTGTGGACAGGAGCAATCCTTTCTTGGAGTAAGCAGAATCCAAGATGATATGGGAGTTTCTAGTACTTTTCAGGGAAGACTGGTAATCTGGTTGGTTGTTCTTTCTGTTGGTGATCTGAAGAGTTGAACTGAGTTTGTGGTGGCTGTATACACACTTGTAGCCAAAAGGAATTGCTTCAAGAGCAGCTCTTAATTTTGCACTAGTGGAGTCCATATCCAAGAAAACTTTGTTGCTAAAATCTTTCTTTGTTTTTCTTTTGAATGGTGACATACAGTGGTGAAATAAGACAGTGAAGGTTACTAGGAGCTTTGTGACAATTTGTTACAATATGTGACAAATTTTCATAGAGATATTTGTCTGTATCTGTCATATTTCCCCCTAATATTTAAACCTGCTTCAGAAAAATTGAATAAATTTGAATTAATTGTGCTAAAGAATAAAACACTCAAAAAAACCTGTGACAATTGTGTAATATGTGTAAATTGCTGCGAGGAGGAGGAACAGAGTAAAAGTTACTCTGTCAGTAGTGGATAAAAAAGCAGATTAAATAATGGAAAGACAGATTCAAGGTTGAAATAAAAAACTTCTTAAAGAAAATACAGAGAAATTAAAATATCCAATTTCATTTTGAAGATCTCAAATTCTGGAGATGATATAATCTGCATAGGAAAACATCTGTCAGGAGAATAAAAGCACAAATGTTCCTTTCTTGGCATAGGAAGATGGGCCATGTGTGTTTATAAGGACAATTTCAGTCTTAGCATTCTTATAAGCATTTGGCAAGAAGTAGCTGTGCAAACTGGCTAAAGGCTAGGCTTGCAATTCTTACAGTTCAGAAAGGAAAGGTCCAGCTGAAAATTACTACTGAGCCTGTAGTCTGGAAGTACAGGGAGTGTTACTGCTGTGTTTAAAAAAGAAAGGGAAAAAAAAGGCAAGTGAAAATGAATGGTCAAAATAGAAGACTAGACTTTTTATTCTTTCTGGAAGAAAATATGTGTTTTCAATTGTGGCTGGTGTGTGGTTGGGGTTATTGCAAAATTTACTAATTTGTAATGTTCAGAGTTGCAAGAGAAATGAGGTGACAGATAGCAAAGCATAATTCTAGAGAGAGAAATGATGGAATTGAGATAAGTAGGTCTTGCAGTTCATGGCAGGAGTAGGAAAAGTCTGGAAAAGTGAACTAAGAAAGAGGGTGCTCTTCTGATTTGCCCAAAGCATGATGCAGTTTTGTCAGGGGTAAGAGATTGTGGATACCATATCCTGACAATGTATGAGGATGCTTCCCTTTGAAGCTACACTGTTCTTTTTCACAATTAGTATCTTTTTCATCTTACTTTGGTTTCAGGTGGTTCGTTACTTGGCTGGATGTGGATTGCAGAGCTGTCCTTTGTTGATTTGTAAAGGCTATCCAGACATCGGATGGAATCCAGTTGAAGGAGAGCGATATTTGGATTTTCTTCGTTTTGCTGTTTTTTGCAATGGTAGAGTAGAAGCCTAAGCATTTTATAACTTCCTACAATATCCAAATAAGGTTGTAATTTAAAATAGTAATACAAGACAGTTTGGTAAGTTACTGTGCATTAAAAGAACCTGCAGAAAGAGTAGAATTATTCAAGACACACATTAACTCATATGACTTGTGAAATGGGTGTCTAGGCATTCATCTAATGTGAGCCTGTGCCCCATTTTTTGGATCCAGTTTTGGTTTTTGAAATGCCCACGTGTCCTTTGGAAGTAGAGCAGAGAATCCTAATTTTTTTTTCTGATAAATTAATGGTAGATACAGAGCCAAACCCCTATCTATTTATGAAGATTTAGATAGTCCAGGTTTAGTGTTCAAGTAATTATATTGGTCCCCTCATTAACCCTTGCACTTGACTGAATCTTTACAGTAGTATTCAGTGATGCTTTAAATATCCTTTACTAGATAGTTAATTCCTTGGCTGTAACTAATTTTTAATTAAAATGTGTTTGATTTAATATTTTTTTCATTTAATTGCAGTAATAGTATGTGTATTTATGTAACTCTGTTGTGATATTTAAACTGTTTTGTAGTAAAAAGTACCTATGCATTCTGCTCTTTTGTGTACCTTTTTCTGATTATATTTCAGAACTCTTTTTGCTATAATCTTGTATCTTGGTATTTGTTCTGTCTGGTAGGAGAGAGTGTGGAGGAGAATGCTAATGTTGTGGTCAGACTGCTTATTCGCCGGCCTGAATGTTTTGGTCCTGCTCTAAGAGGAGAGGGAGGCAATGGGCTGCTTGCTGCCATGGAGGAGGCAATACAAATATCAGAAGACCGAACAAGAGATGGACCTTCCCCCAGTAATGGATCTAGTAAAACCCTGTAGGTGCAGCAGAATTGCTTACATTGTCATGGTATTTGTTTATTTGTTTTGTGACTTAGATGTGAAATGACTTTTTCTGTTTTAACATGTGAATTATCAGTTAATTCTTCCTTGGATTCTGTGTCAGACAGAGATTTATCTTTTGCTAAACGGTGCCTCCTCTGTACTTTTAAGTACAGTAATTTCACAATTATAAGCCACACTTCCGCGTGTCGGCAACATTTCGTTCTTCGTCAATACGTAAGCTGCACCGGATTAGTAGCCGCACTTTCGTTCGCAGTGAGGGTCCACGTGCAACTTTCACAAAGTTGCCAATTAGTAACACGGGATCACGGGGTTTACTGGCTCGACTTGGGGCCGTGCGGGCGCCGCTCGGTGCGGCGCTGCTAGAGGTTTGCACTTCCGGATTGGCAAATTTCTGAAATTTGTTCATATATTGGCCGTTCCAGAGTATACGCTGTACTTCTGTGTTCAGACCAAAATTTTAGTCAAAATGGTGCGGCTTGTAATCGTGAAATTACTGTAGCTCTCTCTAAGTATTAAGCCATCTCTAGAATTCTGTTTGTTCTTTTTTATCCATTAAGAGTCAGTCCACTGATGTAAAATGAGGCAAGTAAATGGTACCAGTGGTTAAAATGGAGATATTGCTACAATCTTTTAGGGACAAAATATATTCTGTCTTATTCTGCTGTAAATCCATTTGTTAACAGATTTTCTTTATTTATTACTATGGTTATAAAGCTTTTTGTTGGTTTGGGTTTTTTTTAAATCTTTTATTTGTTGTAACTTCTAACTAATTACAGTGAAATAGAAGAACAAGAGGATGACACTATTCACATGGGAAATGCAATCATGACCTTTTATGCTGCCTTGATTGATCTCTTAGGACGTTGTGCCCCTGAAATGCATGTAAGTTTTATGTCTTCATACACTGCAAGGTAAAGGCACAGTTGTTTTACTCATCACTGGTTTGCCATTGATTTTTTTCTCAGTATCATGTTATCAGGTACTGAAACAGTGGTATGGATACACAGTATCTTAGTCGACATAATGTCTAGTTCTACGGATTGGAAGGGGGAAAAAGATGCTCAGAAGCTGTTCTTTTTAACAGAATTATTCCCTTGAACTGTCCATTGTGACAACAGAATTTCTGAAATGCCCCTATTTGCTGGGATGGTGTAGAGTGATATATTTTTTATAAACTAAGGTTTTATTCTTCACATCCTTATCTTAAACTGACTTTTAAAGTTGCATGTAAAAATGTAAACATTTTAGGGCATTCTTTTAAAAAAGAGGAATAAGCATTATACTTGGACATGCACGTCAATATCTCAAAATCTATTCAAACTGACAAACCTTCTCAAAGGAAAGTTGCCTCTATTTAAGGCGTAAAAACTTTACCTCTTGTTTTTTAAGTGATTGAAATTATTCAAAATATTAGTTGTTTATGATTCAATATACATTATTATTCTTCAGGAATTTGGCTATACATAGTTTCTCATTTCACCCTGAAATGTGCCCTGATTAATATATATATTAATATCTATTAGTACAGATCAGTATCAGATTTGTGCAGGGCTTCATAATTGAGAGAGGAGAGAAATATCTAGTTAATAAGGTCAGTGTATGAATAACTGATTTGTTTGAATTAAAAAATTGTCTTGTTTTCTCCCTGTCTTGCTGCCTTTTTTAAAAAACAAAACAAACAATTGAAATACTTGAAAGTATCTCATTTGACCAGAACAAAACCCCTAATTTTTTCAATCTGAAAATCTGCTTTGTTTTCCTCCCCATGCCTCTCACCATATGCTGCTACATTTTAAGGCTTTGTTCACAGGCTTTACCTGATTTCTGTTCTGAAAATGAACTTTGTTTTATTTAATAAGCAAATATGTAGATTTTTAAACTTTGTACATTTGCATCCTTACTACAGCAAATCAATGCAGATTGCATGAAATTTATATTGTTAATTATAAGGCAAATTTGGGACCAGTTGTTCTTTTGTACAGAAGATAAAAAGAATATCTTTATATATCTATCTTTATATATCTATCTTTATATATCTATCTTTATATATCTATGAATTTTTATTTGTCTTTTTATTAGCTAATTCATGCTGGTAAAGGGGAAGCCATTAGAATCAGATCAATTCTACGGTCTTTGATTCCACTTGAAGATTTGGTGGGAGTAATTAGTATTGCTTTCCACATGCCAACCATAGCAAAAGGTAAGATTTTTCTACATTTTTTTCTCCCATCCTATTCTTATGATTTGTAATTTATTGATATAGCAAGACTCATACTTTTTTTTCAGCATTTAAAAATATTATAAAAATTCAATTATTTATTACGTAATTTAAAAGATCATGTGTATCTCATATGTTTCAAAAATCTTTTGCATGCTGTAGTCAACAATTCTGTGTACCCTTAAATCACTGGTATAAATCCTGTTAAATTTAATTAGGAAAATCTATTGCAAATTAGAAATTTTAAAATGCATGCTTTCTGGTTTTAGAACTATTTTAAGATACATTTCTCATTAACATAATCCTTAGCTCTTGCTTTTCTAACCCTATCAATTGTTTCTAGCAGATTTTAATAAGACACCAGAGTTGTTCTCCAGCAACTATGGTGAAGAGATAGGTGTGACATACATAGGCAAATGCATTTCTTTCCAATAGGTTGCAGTTGAAGAGATTAAAAGATCAATCAGTCTATTTTACTGTTACTTATGTTCCGAACAGGGATAGACCTATAGGTGAGATCTCAGTAGCAAACTGCATCTCATAGATACAAAAGTGCTTGTTTACCTTCCAAAATGAAAGTACCAGAATTTAAAAATATTTCAATGAATTTCTTTCAGATATCCTGAAAGTTTTGAGATAAATAGGAGTTTTTAGCACATTCTTAATTCTTTGTCATATGTTAGAGATATGGTCCCCAATGCTGCACTTCCAGGATCTCTGATGTAGCATTTTTGTAATTTTTACTTTCCATCTGCTTCTGCTGAGAACTAGGAAGAACTGAAAAGCATGCAGGGACTTTGAGATGTCTAGATAGAAATTTTCTTATGCATTCTTTTTCATTTAACTGCAAATACATTTCCTTTGTGTAACAAAAATGTGGGGAATATGCCTTAATAGAGACTCAAAAGCTCTGACAAGTAGCAGCATGACTGCCTAGTATACTGATGAAGGAGGATCCCTGTCACTGAAGTCTTATTTCTTCCTTTTAGATGGTACTGTGGTGGAACCTGACATGTCTGCGGGGTTTTGCCCAGATCACAAGGCAGCCATGGTTTTGTTCCTTGACAGGGTCTATGGAATTGAGGACCAGGATTTTCTTCTACACCTTCTTGAAGTTGGCTTTCTGCCAGACCTCCGTGCTGCTGCCTCATTAGATACGGTAAGGGTTTCAGTCTGTTTTATTTTGGTTCTCTTACCTTATTGAACACTACAGCATTTTTCATTCCTCAAAAATCATTTTTATCTTCACATCTTCTGTGTTTCTCAAATCCTGACTGAAGTGCATGTTGCTTCTGAACTTTGATAATACTTGAAGATGCATAAGGTACTGTAATGCTCACTTTTTAAAACCTTGCACTGATACCCTTATCTATAAAAGATGTAATGCCTTTCCCCAGGAGAATTTCTGCACTTGTGCTGTGGAAGCAAAATCAGATGAGCTGCCAGTAAAGCAGCTGGGAAGAAGTGACTGGGAGCCTCTTTCCAGAGATAGACAGAAAGTGTTCATCTCTGTGCATTTGTTAGGGATGCCTACGCTTATTTAGAAATGGACTACACTTCTATTTTAGTTCCTCCTCATTTTTGCTGCCGTTTTTTCCCCCGCTGTGAGTCTTATTTCCATCTAATTTCTTTTATCTGTCTTGCTCCAGAAAACTTAGAAATAGAGAACTGTTATGAGGGCTAAGACATTAAATTTGGTTTTCCTATTTGGCCTTTTATGACAACAATTTTTCTGGAAATAATGAGCCTATTATTTAGGATCACAGAATCATACGATTGTTAAGGTCAGAAAAGACCTCTAAGATTATGAAGTCCATCTATCAACCTAGCACCGCCACCATGTTCACCATTCAACCATATCTTCAAGTGCCATATTCACTTTTTGAACTATATATGTGTATATATATTTTTTTGACATTTCCAAAATTATGACTCCACTACTTACCTGGCAGCCTGTTCCAAAGCTTGACATCCCTTTCTGTGAAGATTTTTTTTCCTGATATGTAATCTAAACCTTCCCCTGTGCAACTTGCAACCATGTCCTCCTGTTCTGTCTCATTACTTGTGAGAAGAGACTGACATGTACTACAGCCTCCTTCCAGGCACTTTTGGAGTGTGATAAGGTCTCCTCTGAGCCTTCTTTTCTCCAGGCTAAACAGCCCCAGCTCCCTCAGCTGGTCCTCACAGGACTTGGACTCCAGACCCTTCACCAGCTCCACTGCCCTTTTCTGGACACACTCCAGCACCTCTGTGTCCTTCCTAAAGGGAGCAGCCCAGAGCTGGAGATTGGAGGTGCAGCCTCACCAGTGCCGAGTACAGGGATCACTGTCCTGCTGGCCACACTATTGCTGATACAAACCAGGATGTCATCAATCTTCTTGGCTACCTGGGCATGTTCAGCTCTTGACCAATATTCCCAGGTCCTTTTCTGCCAGATATTTAAGAAAGAGTAGGTGAGGATTTTTTAACTCACATGGAACTTGGCCTTGTTCATAGCAAAAAGGTTCTGACTTGTATTACCTGATTTTGGAGAGTTCTGTTCAGCAACTATAACATTCTTCAATATAATCTTGAAAATTATTTATCTTTGAATGGCCACGTTTACAGTTTTTGTTCATTAAAAACAAAACAAAAGTTATCTATGAGACTTAAAAGCAGCAGAAGAAAGTAGGCATCTAGCTCCAGTAGATATCGTATCCTCATTTCTTTGTTTTGGAAATTACCCTCCTTATAACTGCAGAACAAAAACAACAATTTATTTTCATTTGTAACTGCACTGATGAGACAAATCTAATTTCTGTCCTGTTTAATTTTTAGGCTGCTTTAAGTGCTACAGATATGGCTTTGGCTCTGAACCGATACCTTTGCACAGCAGTCTTGCCTCTCTTGACCAGATGTGCTCCTCTGTTTGCTGGCACGGAGCACCACGCTTCCCTCATCGATTCCTTATTGCACACGGTGTACAGACTCTCAAAGGGATGCTCTCTTACCAAAGCTCAGCGAGATTCTATTGAAGAGTGTTTGCTCTCTATCTGTGGGTAAGAAAATACTCCTGGCTGTACAGGAATGCTAAGTGATGAAGTAATCTGTGATATTTATAATACAGGAATGCAGAAATATGCCACCAGTAATATAATTAAGATATTTTTTCCCCCATTGGATGATTGTGATAGTTTTTAAGGTAATGTATTCAATTTGTATTCAATCACCAGTCATTCCTCAGTTCTTATTCATTCCTCAGTTATTCTGCCATCATCAAATCTTTTAAATTAAAACCTTGGTGATTAACTAAGAGGATGAAAAATGACAAAGATCTGGAATTGTGGAGTTATACATACACTGAATTGCTATTTAAATAATTCTATTTAGAGGTTTATTTATGGTGTATTCCATTTGAAATCCTAATCAATGACTATGTCTGTTGAACAGCTTTGGGAAAGATTTTGTGTGTCTGCAGGGTCAAAACCAGTTGATTATTATGCGATTTTCATAAATCCCCAGGCTCAATTATGAGAAGCTGCAAATTCAAGTTCTAATTACAGTTAACATTTAG